>CAWUFW010018941.1:0-203492 GCA_963921515.1 Calotriton arnoldi | reverse complement strand
ACATGGAGAAAACGCTTTTTGGGACCCCCTTTTTCTCAGCCCCCGCTTGACAAATCACCCCCAATCTTTCAAGATAGGAGCTAACCTAAAAAGTGCAACTTTTTGCAAAATTTCATAAAGATTCGTCAAATGACGCCAAAGTTATTAGCAAATCAAAAAATGCTTTTCCTATGGAAACTAGGGGGCCGATTCCGATTCCGGCCGGAAATCTCTCCGACCGAGCCGGACCCGGAGAGAATTCCGACCGAATCGGACCCTAGCAGTCCGACCGGACGAGTACGATGCATTCGCATGCTATCGGACTCGATTTGGTCGGACTCCCATTGAAGTCAATGGGAGCCGGTCGTACAACGCGTACGCGGGCTCCCATTGACTCAATGGGTGCGAGGCGAACAAGGGCGCCCCCTACAGCGGGTACGCGTCCATGCGCATCGCGGCGTACATGCACAGGTAGGGGGACCCATGGGTCCCCCTGTGTGCGACTCGCGCGCCTACGCATACAGGGGGTCCGACGCGGACCCCCAAAGTCCGGCTCCGACAGCTCTTTCGAGCCGGACGGCGCGAGTCGGTCGGACTGCTCGCGGCGCGCATCGTACTTACCCGGCCGGGAAACGTCTCCATAGCGCGGTGCGAGTCGTGTCCGTGCGAGTCGGTCGGAGCGTGTTGAAGCCGCGTACGAGTCGGTCGGCAATTTCGCGGGAGCTTGCATCGTACTCGCTCGGCCGGACCCGCGTACGATTCGGTCGGGAAACAGGGCTCCGAATCGGATCCGGTAAATCCGAATCCGATTCGGAGCACTACCGGCCGAGATCGGAATCGGCCCCCAAGTTGTAACTATAACTACCTACTGGCGACAGTAGGTAATATATATATATATATATATATATAATTTATATATATTTATTTATTTATTTGTAATATTTTTATATTAGTTAAACATTTTGAAATTATTTTATACATTTAGATTATTAGTTTAATAATTGTTTTTAAGTAGATATATGAAAATATATATTAATTATTATATATGTTTTATCTTTTTTAATTATGTTTGTTTGTTATATTTGTTAAACTAGATATTACATCTATTTTATTTTTTGTAATTAATGTTACTATTTAATATATTTAATTGTTATTTTAATTTATATATATTTTAAAAATGATATTTAATACAATGCTTTTTATAAAAACGATATTTTTTTTCTGATATTTTTGTACATACCATTATAAGTATAGGATGACGATATTTTTGACATTGATATTTTGGTCACAATATTTTGGTATGGGGATATTTTGAGGGTCGATATTTTGTCAGTGAACCGTAATTCAGACCTAGTGCAATACATTGATGATCAGCTTGTGGCATAGGACACAAGAGAAGCTTGTAAACAGGATATCATTGCGCTCCTAAACCATCTACCTGCGAATCTACATAAAGGGCTCGATTCACAAAGGTAAACTTTATGTAAATCTAAGTAAAGGTAAGTCTAACTTTACGACTTATGGCATTCATAAAGGACATTTTCAAGTAGTAAAGTTAGACTTTTGTCTCATTTTAACTTAAGTTTAACTGAGACTAGACTTTTGGTCTCAGTTAAACTTAAGACCAAAACTTAAGTTAAACTGAGACAAAAGTCTAATTTTACTACTCGTAAATGCACTTTATAAATACCGAAAGTCATAAAGTTAGACTTTCATCTCAGTTTACGTTTGTGAATCAGGCCTATTGTGTCCCCAAGTACACTTCAATACTGTCAAAAAGAAGTCCAATATTTGGGACATATCATTGAAAAGGGAACAAGAAAATTGTCACAATAAAGAGTGGAGGTCATTTTGAGGATGAGAAGAGAAGTCAGAATGTTCAGGGAATGGTTGGCTACTGCAGACAGTGGATAGCTAACTTTTCCCAAGTGTCTAAGCCTTTACTGAGGCTGACACTTAAAGATGTGCCTGATCTGCTTCCATGGGACAATGAATTCAAGAAAGCTTTCCTAGAGCTGAGACAAAGTCTCTGCCATTCCCTGGCACTAGGAATGCCAGACTACAGTAAAATGTTCACATTGTTTTGCAGTGAGATGAAGGGCTGCACACTCAGTGCTTACCCAAATGCATGGTGAAGCCAGAAGGTCAGTGGCTTATTTTTTCATTACCCTGGACCCCGTCGCCACAGGGCTGCCTGGTTGTCTCAAATGTGTGGCAGCTGTGAATGGAAGCATCAAGAGTTGTGAAAGCATAATGATGGAAGATCCTTTAACTGTTATGGCCCCTCACTCCGTAGAAATTTTGCTTACGGGAACAAAAACCCAATACATGACAAATTCTCGACTTACCCAATATGACCTGCAAATCCTTTCTTCGGACAACATAGTACTGAAACGATGTCAGGTTTTGAATCCTATTGTCTTTGCTTGAAAGTGATGTACCTGATGATTTTGAACATGATTGACTTGATGTCACAGCAATATGCACCAAGCCAAGGCCCAACATTAAAGATGAATCTTTAATTAGACCTGATTATGTGCTTTTTGTAGATGGCTCATGTTTGAGAACGAATGATGGTTTACTGAGAGCCGCTCACTCTGTCTGTACAATTGAAGACTTTGTGGAAGTCTCTTGACTTCAGGGTATTACCCCAGCACTTACCAGAGCTTGCAGTTTAACATCCCTTATTAAAGTGACTATATTTACAGGTAGTCAGCATGGCTTTGGTGTGATCCATGACTATTGGCAGTTATGGTCACAAAGAGGTTTCATGACATCATCTGTTGCCAAGTCGTGATGACATTACTGAACAGCCATTCAATTCAGCTTTCCTGCATGGCCACCAAGTTTTTACTACAAGTGAACAAACTACTATCAGCACAACAGAAGCCAGTCTAGATAAGAAACTGCCACCCTAGGCAAGGGTACCATCAACAGTTTAACCGGAAGTCATCATTCTGATAGGAGTCTGAGTCTCATTACAAGCAAAATTGTAGCCCTCATTCAATCAGGGGCCGATGGTCCCTAAAACTTCACCTGGACAAAGCCACCCCTGCCCAAACCACATTTCTCTAACCCAATTTAACTAATTGCAGATAGTTGTATTAGTACATTTTTTAAAGTTTGAGAAAGGGCTATGCACTCGACCAGTTCTCAATTGCCAAATCATCGTAAAGCGTTCAGTGGCAGGAATTTTGTAAAGATCAAAGTTGAAAGACTGTTGTCACCCTGCTGTGATTGATTAATTTTTAATGTTTGCCCATTTTGCACAAATTCAGGTTAGGTTTTAAATCACTTATCTGCTAAAACAAATTGCATACTAACAAGTAACCAGCTGAATGACTTTTTGAATTGATTTGCACATATTCATGATGTTCATATAGTATAATGAATTATAGTTTTTAACTTGCGAAATTGTTATGGTTTTAACTAACTGAAACAATAAACTTAAACTTCAAACTTCAATTCCATGACATCATCTGGAATGCCAATATGTGAGGAAACTGCTAGAATGCTTTGCAGATCCCAACTGAAATTGCTGTAGTTAAATGTGCAGCTCACAGGAGTGACAATGGTTATTACAGTGGGAAACAGGTATGCCGATGAGGTTGCATGTTATTGTGCGATTGTGGCCTGCACATTTAATAGAACATTCACAGATGCATCTCAAAAGGACACAGTCTTTTCAATGTTGATGTCTATAGTTGACACATGGAAAGAACTCAAAAATTTAGAGGAAACTGTCACAGGAGCAGAACAGCAAGGTTGGATCAGAGCAGGATGTGGAAAAAATGCAAATGTCATTTGGATTTTAGCAGAAGGGTGTTACTGTTGTGTAAAATGCCATCAGATTAATGTAGGGAAATAAACACCAGTTACACTGAGTCATGGTGGGCCCTTCAGAAGGAAGCAGATGAACTTTATCGAGATGCCTGTTTTTAATGGGCTGAGATACGTCCTGGTTATAGTGTGTGTTTTCTCTCAATGAGTAGAAGCCTACCCAACAAGGAGAAATAACAGTCTTGCTGTAGCAAAATTGCTGTTAAGCGAGCTAGTACTGAGGTACGGAATGTCGGTTTCTCTGGAAATAAGATAACAGGATTTATTTTATTAATGAGATTCTTAAGGTGTTGTGTGCAGCAGTACAGGTGGAGCAGAAATTGCATTGTAGCAATCGACCAGAGGCTTCTGGAATAGTCAAGCAGCTAAATTGAACATTAAATTCCTGAATGGCTGAAGTCTGTGCATCCACTGTCCCGATGCTTTGCCCTTGATGTTGATGAGCCTCTGAAGTACACCTGAAAGGAAGACAGGTTTATCTCCACCCAAGATTTTGATGGGACGTGCCACGAGATTGTCCCCTGTGCCTGCAAATGCACTTATGAACATAACAGATGACATGGTACTCGATTACTGCAAAGGATTGGCTGCTGTGGAGTGTTCTGTTTTTCAGCAGGCTGAAGCTGTCGCTGCAAATCTGCATCAAGAGCAATGCCATGACCTCAGCCCTGGAGATTGGTTGCTGATAAAGAAACATGTGAGAAAGTCCCATGTGGAGCCGTGGTGGAAAGGCCCCCATCATGTGATTTTGATCACAACACTGGTGTTAAATGTGCAAGAGTACCAAACTAGCCAAATGCCTTGCATACCCAGAGAACAAGAGATCCGTATAAAGAAATTGTATCCTATGAGCCAGAATCAAGAACACTGGTGACCGTACCACCGCAAACTGTGCAAGTTGCACAAGTACAAGGAGCAATACCGCAAGAGGCCCAACAGCAAGAAGAAAGGGGTAAAAAACAGCAGACAGGTGAAGAAATCCAATACTTGATTATCTCACAGAGTGGCATTAAGGCTTTTGGTGTAGAAGGAGAAAAAGCAAGAACTCAGACTAAAGTGACAGATGAGACATCTTCAGAGCATTAAGAAGATCCAAGAGAAGGAACAAGCACTGAACCAAAATCAAGAAGAGACACCCACAATGCTGAATGACCAAGAACCTATAGTCGAAAGAAATGGAGATCAAGTGCATCAGTTGAATGCATACCGTCAACAATTGTTGAGGAAACAGAGTCATGCGGTATAAGTGACACAGAAGGAGAAGAAGATCAACAATCACCCAGGAGATCAAAAAGAGCAGGAGTACATTGCCGGAGGTATTCTTCACCAGAATTGACTTGCTCCGTGAACCAAGTGCTGAATGCTCCAATTTCAGTATCATGTTATTGGAAAGTATGCTGAAAAATATCTTAAAAGAAACAAAATCATTAGAAAATCTTTATTGAATGAACTATGTAGACTGAGATAAAAACTGATAAGTTATTAAACAAGAAAAGAATAAAGGAGATTTTCCTAGGCCAGAGGCTTGAGTAAAAGCGTAGGGATAGCATTGTAGAAGAAGGCAGAATAGGCTTAAGGAATACTAGATGAAGATTGCTGTAAATAAAGCTACAAGAAACTAACTGACTTACAAAGAAAGGAAGACAAGTTAAAGACTGTGCAAATAAGAACTTTGAGAGCAAAGAATTAACTCTTGCTACTATACTTTTTAAAAAAAAAAATTTAAGTCCTCATTTGCCTTGAAAAAAAATTGAAAGAACATACTCTGGGCCCCCCCCCCCCTTGCCAAAGCGCCAACCAGAGATCTTTGTTTTGGGCCAAGGGCAAAGCACTTTACACAGAACTTCTCTTCCTGTGGTCTACTCAGTCCAGTGCAACGATTGTGAGACAAACACCAGAGTAGTGAAGTAATAAAGGCCTAATCATAGGACTATTTGAGTCAAAAGCGTTTACCCATTGTTCATACGGAACCCAAAACTAATTTCTCTTATTTTCCGAAGCTCTATCTAGCTGGATCGTATACTTTACAGAATTCATCCAGTCTACCTTAGTCGAGGGGACAGATTTTATCCAATTTTTGCAAATCTCTCTACGAGCGAGAAGCACCAAATAAAAGGTCTACTTTCTTACATTGGTTGGTAACAACTCATAATCTGTCGAAACCCCAAAGAAAACCAGTACTCTGCTTACCTGGAGTGTCTTACAGAGTATCCCAGACATACAGTTACTCACATCTGACCAAAAACTTTGGATCCCCGGACACTCCAGAAACAAGTGGATATCATCCACCTTTTCTTGACCACATTTTGGGCATCTTGGCATGGTACCCTTCCCCAATTTAGACAGCCTTAAAGGAGTCCAAATGGCCCTGTAGAGACAAAAAGGATGGTTCCTCCTTAAATTTGCGACGCGAACCGTGGAGTACAGAATGTTGCAGGATACTTGCCATAGGTCTTCTAGCTCTGTCCCCGGCAAGTTCCTTCCCCACAGGTCCATTGGTAATCTGAAGTCGCCATCTGCTAGATCCACCAAGAGCCAGTACCAGTTAGCCACTTACTTTCTCCTTTTGATATTGCCAGCCATCAAAGTCTCTAGTTCATTCGAGGAGCCGATGTCCACCCCAACAGAATGATACCAGCTTTTTATTTGCAGATATTTGAACCTGGAAAGCCTGTTGTTGGTAATCGCCTGCCATTTATCCCAGGGGATCAAACATCCATTATCGACTATCTGATCCCATCTCACTACCTCTGCCACCCTTAAAGCAGCGGCCAGGCTATCCTTGGTCCACTCGGGGGAACCCTGGAGCATCCCAAATGGGGGCCAACCCACTGTAATAACTAAGCTTCGTCTCCTTTTTGATTCTGTACCATGTAACAGCAAACCCGTGTAAAGTCTTTAGATGCACTTTTAAAAAAAACCTTGGGTCTCCGAATTTGTACATGAAACCTTGTGCCCCCCCTTTCACCTCCGATAACATCGCCCTGAGCATTTTCCCAATGTCTTTTCCATCCTGTTCATTCAAAAGCATCTTTCCTTTTTTTTAAAGTAAAACCCAAGCATAATAGAACAAGTCCGGTAAACACAGAACCCCCTTATCCTTCTTTTGTCTGAGCTTTTTCCAGGCAATCCGTACACCTTTAGAGGCCCAAATAAAACTAGAGATCTTAGCCTGGACATTTTTGAGCCACTCTTCCTTGAAAGCCATAGGTATATTTTGAAACAGGAAGGTAAATTTTGGGAAGATCGAGATTTTAACAAGATTCTCCCTTCCGATGATGGTCAACGGCAGGTGGGCCCAACTTAATAACAACTTATAGGCTTCCTTGTTGACCTTCTGAGAATTAACTTCTGGGATTTTTTTGATATTTTGTGCAATTCTGATACCTAAGTATCTCATTTCCCCTTTCATACAATCTTGCTGTATATTTGTATTCCAGGCCATTATTTCCGTTTTGTGTTCATTCACTTCATAACCTGAGATGCGCCCAAATCGAGAAGTCGTATCATATAATATCGGAACCGAGGTAAGCAGATCAGACGTATAAACCACTAGGTCGTCCGCATATAGCCCCACCTTTTTCTCCCAAACCCTTTACCTAAAGGGGAGTATTTCTTCATTCTTCCTGATTTTTACCACCAGGGGTTCAATGTATAGGTTAAAAAGGAAGGGGGATAATGGACACCCTTGAAAGGTTCCCCTTGAGATTTTAAAAGGTCTAGAAAGATTCCCCTTCACCAAGATCCTAGCCGTAGATTTCTTATATATCAGTTCTACGGTCCTGAAAAAGTTTTCGCCCACATTGGTCAGCCTTAATATTTTCTGAAGATAGGGCCAGTTCACCCTATCAAAGGCCTTGGTGGCATCCAAGGTGATAATTGCCAGGGGAACTTTATGAACAGAAGCTATATCAATCGCTCCTATTAAATTATATGTAAGGTCTTGGATCCCCCTTCCCCTGATGAAGCCTTTTTGATCTTCATGTAATAGACCCCCTGCCACCCCATTTAATCTTTCTGCTAATATTTTTGCGAAGATTTTATAATCGCAATTCAGCAGCGAAATGGGCCTATAGGAGTCACAGATATTCGGCAGTTTATCTGGTTTGGGGATCAGGGTCACTATGGCCTCGATCCCTGATGCTGGCAACTCGCTGCCCTTCTCAAAAATAACCCCAAATAGCTTTGCCATTACTGGTATGATGAACTACCCCAATTTTTTATATACCTCGGAGTGTAGTCCGTGTGGACCTGCAGCTTTGCCTGATTTCCCCCCCCATCATTACTTTCCTAATCTCACTTTCTGTGATGGTTCTATTGATGGTTTCTCCCTTCACTTCACTGACTTTAAGGGGACATCCTCACCCAGCCAACCCTCCACTTTCTCGAAGTGTTTAAGAAAGGCCTCTTCAATTCCTTCCCTAGTCGAAAGAGACTCTCCTGACTCCTCACACTTAACTTCTTTGATAAAACTTCTTGCCTGATCCTTCTTCACTTTCCAAGCTAGAAGTTTTCCACACTCTTCTCCGTATTCGAAATGGGCGAGTTTGCTTGCCTGCCATCTTTTCCGTACTCTCTGCTCTACTACACTAGCAAGGTCTGACTTTGAGGCTTGAAGAGCTATTTGTAGCTGTCCCTGACCCTGCTGTGCCCTGCTCGCTGATAGCTGCAGTTCCTTCTGCTGAATGTTACAATCAATTTCCCCTACCTTGGCTCTATACTTTTTTCTTTTAAATACTGGGATAGAGGTTATTCTCCCCCTCAAAAAGGCTTTATACGCATCCCAGACAACCCCCATTGGGGCGCTATCCCAGTTAACCTCAAAGAACTCCTGGGACTCTAAGCCTGGTTTCTCAGTTGCTACATCATCTAATAATATAGTTCGATCCACTGTCCATCTCCTCTGTGGTGCAATTTCTGCTACAGCTAGTACAAAGGTTACAGCAGAGTGGTCCGCCAGATGTGCTCCTACATGCCTTACTTCCTGAACCTGGTCTTTTATTTCTTGGTTGATCAAAAAGAAATCAATCCTTGATTGATGACCATATTCTCTATTATTAAATGTAAAGCTCTTTGAAACCCCTATTTTCACTCTCCATATGTCACACCACCCTAACTGCTTAATAGTGGTTTTTGTTAAAGACCGCATCTTGCTATTTGTTACCGCTCTGCTCTTAGATGAGCGGTCTAAATTTCGATCGAGCACCACATTAAAATCCCCTGCTAAGACGATTTGGTCTGGGAAATCTAAAAGCTCAGTCAGCAAACCACTGAATGGACCGGGATCATCTAAGTTAGAGCCATAATAGCCAACAACCGTATACATCCGATGGTAACACCTTAATCTGGCAATAGCCCATCTGTCTGCCTTGTCCACTCTGCTCTCCTCTATTGTGATATAAGGTTTTTTTAACGAGGATTGCCACACCTTTTATAGTTAACTGTTGGCTAGTAAAAATAATTTCTTACACCCATGTTCTAGACTTAAAAATCTCTCTCATTTCCTGACCGGTCATATGAGTTTCCTGCAGAATTATAATCTGGGCTGGAACATCTCTCAAATACTGCAGGATCTTTTCCCTCCTATGTTTAAATCTTAACACGTTTAAATTCCATGACAAGAACTCAATCCGAGCGCTCTGGTCAGGGCTCATCCCTCACCCCACTAAATGCGACGGGGATGCCTAGAATCATGATTAAACGAAGAGGACTTATTTTTTTATTTTTTTCTCCCACTGCTCCCCACCCGGTGACCCCAACCCTTCCTGTGACCCCCATCCCCTCCTCCATGGAGAACCCTCCTTCTACCTCCTCGACCGAGGCCTATGGGGACCCCCGGAGTCATGAAAATACAAAACCCCTTGCCATATTGTACCACTAGAGCTAACCACTGCTTTACTGAACTCGCAGACACACCTAGGGTATGATTGGGGTTAAAGAAACCAGGAAGCCTAAGACAGAGGCAGAAAAGTGAAAAACTTGATGCTTTCCTCGGCCCCTAAACCCACACTAGCTTATCTCTGAATTTGATAAAGACTTTAAAAACTCCTCTGCATCTTCCACATGCCTAAAGTTCTGCATTCTGTTATTATGCATCACGGGTAGGGTAGCAGGGAATCTCAGTTGCGCTGTGGCACCTAGTTTTCTTAATGGGTCAAGCAGTTTACCTAACTCCCACTGCTTGTTTGCCATGATCTGTGACACGTCAGACCTTATCTCAAAACTGATACCACCCACAGTTAGCGTCTTCATTTTCAAGACCTTTGTGAAAAATGTCTTCCTTCATTCTGTACGTGTGAAAGTGAACTAGGATTTTCCTAGGTTTTGTTTTATTCGGCGCTAACCTAAAGGGATCTCTATGAACCCTCTGGATGTCATTCTAGATTTCTTGTTCCGAACAGTCTACCTGGTTCCCTGCTTTGATCAGTCTTGCCACAAATGATTTTACGTCGTCCCCCTCTGCCCCGTCAGGCACTTTTAACAGACGAAGGTTGTTCCTCCTCTGATTGTTCTCCAACGATTCCAGTTTTTCTTGTTACCCCATTCCGTTACCCTTTAGAAGAGTAATTTCTTTTTTGTTGGCCTCCATTTGAAGGGTCAGTTCCCTCACTGACATTTACAATGCTAACGCCCTTGCTGTTAGATCATCCAGCTTCTTCTCCACTTAATCACAAGCTGATCAAATCTACATTTGATTTAGCTCGGAGGTTTCAAATCTGCTTCTGACTTCAGTCGTTAAAAGTTGGATTAGGTCGGATACTGATTGAAGTGATGATTGAATTGCAGGTAAAGGTGCTAACTCAGATTCTGCCCCCTGCCCTGACTGCTTATCCGAAACATCTCGTCCTGTTGATCCAGACTGTGAATCTCCTTGACCCACTGTCTGCGGGGACGGGGAGTTCTTGTCTACCGCTGACATCATATTTTCTGCCTCCAACCTCGAAGTGCTGTAGGTAGCTCTCTCAGCAAAATGAGGAGCCTCGGCCAAAACTTGGAACCTGTTCGGACTTACTATACCCTCCAAGGGCAGTGCAACCTTAGTCAGAGAGGATATACCTGGGTTTTTTAGAATTAAGGTTTTTGGCATCACTTTAAAGAAAGTCTGCAGAGAAGGGGTGATTTTTAAATTCTGATTTTGTAAATTCACTTTTTCTTCCTAAATTTCCCTTTTCTGGGGATAACCCAGTCTTCAGCAGCTACCTGCTCTGAATTTAATTCTGTAGATTTCCTTACTGTATCCGTAATGTTGTCCTTTACTCCTTTAAATTGTGCGTTACCTAGTACCCGTCGGCCCCCCGAGGCTAAACATCTAAGGGGATATCTGCCCTGGGGTATAACACTCTCCTTTGTATTCACCCAACTGTCAAGTTCCTGGGTGACTTTCGTTCTCCCTTGAGCAGTCCTTCCTCCTACCAAGCAGTGACTGTTCTGCTTTTTAGTTATATTTGCCTCATTCTTAAAAGTGTTACCTCCATTTCCACAGATGCTCCTTTGATTTTCTGGGCCCCTTGCACCGTCTCCCTCCTTGCTTGCCTCTGCGTTCTCAGCCCTCCTTTCCAGCTCCTTCCCAAGACTTGCAGCCCTTGTGCTGCCTCTGCCACCACTCCCCCGGATGGAAAATTGAGCAACGGCTCTCCGCCCTCTGTCAAGCTCGAGCGCCGCTCGAGCCCAGTGAGAGTCCCGGTCAGGCAATCCTGATGACGCCGTCGCTACTGGAATTGGACCCACTGGCACAGAAGGGGGAGAGGCTGTAGTGCTCATCAGCCCCCGGTTATGATAAGCGTCCCTTCTTCCTTATTGCCCCTGCATCCAAGCGGGATAATTCATGTGCTCTAGCGGGAAGCAAAAAAAAAAAAAGACTCACAACTCCAGGAGCCTCCGCGACTCGCTACTCGCCGGCCACCAAGTTCTCCTCCACCCCACTTCCCTCAGTGCTACACTTATCATTTTAAAAGATCTGGTTTTAGACAAACATGTGTTCTAACCAGAGCTAGATGCAAGATTATTATGGGTATTACATTTTTAGTAATAGAATTAGTAGCAATGCATTATTTTTAGTGATACACTTTACACTTGAGAAAGAGAGATTTGTACATCGATGAGGATGATTCGAAAGCCTCTTTTGTAGATTACATGAAAGAAGGATATCCCCAAAAATGTTATTCTAGATTAGTTCAAGAGTATACACAAGCTTTGGATGCAAAGGATTGTTATGTGTGTACGTCCCTACCTTTGTTGGCTGATGAGGAGGTGGCATACCATCACATTCCTCTGTCATATGCACCACATGTAGTATTTTACATATTTTAGTTTATAGACAACATTTATTATTCTAACTTTCAAAAGTATATTTACTAAAAAGCATGCATTTACATCCACAGGCAAAGGAAATGGAGACTGTTTGGCATTATTTTAGACTTGTTCTTCCGATAGACACTGTTAAGGCATATGAAAATAGTCTAACTTGCTGGATGAGCCCACTAGAGAAAGCTTTTATCATAAATTTAGAGCAAAGAAGAAAAATAAAAATGAGTAAAAAGAGTAAAAATAAAAATGAGGATGTTTTGAAGAATGTCTGGAAAATGAAGAAGATGATTCTAGAAGAATAATGTTTTAACCAAAATTAAAGTTAGAGAGAAGGCATAATGAAATCGTATGTGTCTTTAGAAGATGAAATCAACTTAGAAAGATACCTGTAGGGAATAGTAGTTGTGAACACACATTTGAATTATCAGGAGGCTCATGGCAAATTTTACAAAGAGATGATCCATCTTTACCTGGAGTTTGTTTTATGTGTGGACAGGATGCATACTTCAAGTTAACTGCCGATTGGTAGGGTATTTGTTATTTAGGGTTGCTATTTCCAAAGACCCATCATGTACATAGTTTAAATGCTTTAAGACTGGCACCTACACACAGATATACATGTAGCATTAGTGAGGGAACACAATTAAATCAAATCAAATCAAAATTATCGTTATTGAATCACTTTCAAAAGCAGATCATAAAAGACACAGATCAAACACACAAATTCATAAATAGATAAAAAGCATGGAGATAAAAATGACTTAACATTCCAGATCAATCATTAATAGCATAAGGTAACATATAAAAAAGGCCATTTAAATATGCCCTGACTGAATTTGTACAAGACAGTATTCCCTGACTGATTGCTTTAACAATTCTCTATTCTCTCTCTGGGCCGCGTCTCTGAGAAAGAAAGCGTTCCCTAATCCACCCTCGATCCTTTTTGCATATATTAGTGGGATTCTCCTAACTCAACAGTTATCTCCCTAATATATTTAATCTAGGGTATATTATTCCCATAGCAGCATGAGAGACAATCCAAAGCAATTTCCCAATTCAAGCTAGCTTCCTCGCTGTGCCAGATTGTACACTACAACATCAGAGGAGCAAGATTAATCTGATCCTCAATATACTCTAAACCCAATTCTTAATGGATAGCAAAATGGTGAGTGCTAAGGGGACCCCCAGCAAACAACAGCAAACTCTAGTTTCCTTGATTTGGATGCAACCCACTTCCCTAAAGCCCCAAACCTCAGCACCATTGGTCAA
The DNA here is from genome assembly GCA_963921515.1 of Calotriton arnoldi. NCBI lineage: Eukaryota > Metazoa > Chordata > Amphibia > Caudata > Salamandridae > Calotriton > Calotriton arnoldi. The sequence continues at coordinate 190,097 of CAWUFW010018941.1, read as the reverse complement.
TATTTGTAAATTTAAAGTAGGGGATATATAGGTTTGTTTCCAAAAGCGGAGGCAAGAGAGGAAATTGAACTGACTGCATGGCAAAAATGCTTTTTCCTGTCACTAATGCATAGTCTCCAATTGCATGCACTATCATACATTATGCCAAGATATGGAAACCAAGTCACCCTCTTAATGGCCCTTCCCCCAATACTAATGCATTGAGTTTTTATATTTTTGGGGCTACAAACCATAATACAAGTTTTTGTCAAATTGGTTTCCAAATCTAGCTTGTTTCATAAACAGGACAATCGTAGAAATCAATGTCTTCAGGCCATTGGCTGTCCTGGCAGGCAGCACGCCAATATCTGCGTATATGTGCGGCAACAGATTTTTATTGCCCAGAGGAACATCTGCTCGTGAATTCACTGGAGCATTTTCCAAGCCATTTATATATATTAGAAACAGAATAGGTGCCAGGACACAGCCCTGGCTGACTCTGCGTTTAACTGTTAAGGCGGCAGAGCACTCTCCTTCATCCCCATACCTCGCAGAAGCCACAGTATCCTGGTGCGCACAATGCATAAAGGTTACCAGGTCCGCATTGAATCCCAGAGAACTTAAAACATCCCAAAGCTTGGATCTGTTAACACAATCAAAAGCACTAGATAGATCCATAAATGCTAGGTGGAGGGTTCTGGAATTGTCAAACGTGTACTTGGATACTGTGAGATAGTTTGTTCTACAGGTACTAGGACCTTTTCTAAATCCAGATTGAATCGGGAAAGAACATTCTTTTCCACAGACCAGGACAGGAACCTATCCAGTATTATTCTACCGATAATCTTAATGGTGGAATCCAAAAGAGAAATAGGGCAGTAATACTTTGGGTCCTGTACGCTACCCTTTTTAAAAACAGGTACAATAGTGCAGGAGCGCCAGGTAGATGGAACGCCTACCTTACAGGAGGAGTTTATTGCATTGGGAAGTAAAAGAGTCCAGAGCCCTGGGCTGGCCTTACATAAATCTATTGGAATCCCATCTGGGCCTGGTGCTTTGTCAGATGGGCTATTAATAATGCTGTCAAACACCTGCTCAAGGGAAAATTGGGTTTTCAGGGAAAGCACACAATCGCTAGGGCCATACACCTGGTATAATCATTAGCACAGTAGATTCTACCAAAGTGGTCTGTCCAGTCCTCTGGCCCTATATGGGTGCTAACTTTGCGGGAGGAAGAACCTGGTGAAAGGCTAGTGCGTACTGCCTTCCAAAAGGCCTGTGAAACCTTAGATTGGCAGACGTGCAGCAAGGTTTCCCATTTCTCCACCTTCAATTCGGCCCTTCTCCTTTTTATCGCCTGCATGTAAACCTTTTTGGAAGCAATTATTGCTGCCTGATTCCTGGTAATACACGTAATTCTGCTCTCAGTTTTATGTTCGCTTCTCTTCATGCCCTATCGAACCATGACTTAGTGTGGCAAGCCCTATTGCCAATAGGCCTTGTAAGCAAATCCCTAATATGGGAGTTTAATTCTACTGAACTATTAAGACTAAAAATAGGGTCAACCTCCTCTGCAAGGCAACGACTAATCAAATTTGTATAGCCATCATCAATTTTGCTCATGATCATAGTTGTATTGATGGGGCGCCAAACTAGTCTGCGCCCCCATCTTTTGTGAGAATAGACTCCTTACGACGAGGTGTTTCCTTCAACCCTTTCACTGGAATAATTATTGAGAGTGTTATAGGGTTGTAATTATTATATATGATGGGCAGGATGTCCCCATTTGAGACAAAGGATTGCAGGCTCCTAGTGATAAAAATATAATCGATTGTTGAATCAGATCCCCTACCGGTATAGGTAGGCACTGGAGCAGACATAGCTTTGATGACAGCACTTTCGAATTCATAGGCCACTAAAAAAGCAAGTAGCTTGCCCCTCCTGGGGTCCGTGTTGGCCTCTGACCTACATTCAAGAGTATAGGGCAAGAAAATTGAAGCTGACAATAAGGGGGCACCCAGCTTTGCATTAAAATCACCAGCCAATATAAGGTTAAATGGTATGTTCAGGCATGAGCCCCTTTTTTCAATTTTATCCACAAATTTAAAGTGTTGGAAAAAAATCTGATCAATCCTAACTGAAAAATTTACCAATACCAAACTAAAATTCGCACACCATCTCAGATCAGAGGCCTGAACATTCCCCCCCCCAGGTTCAACTTCTCAATACTACAACCAATGGAGACCATGAACCAGGTGGCAAATCCCCCATTGGCCCGACCAGAGAGTGATGGAGAGGCATGGAAGCTGTGCCATATGCACCCATCGAAACAGACATCATTTGTTGCCCAAGTCTCCTGCAATAATATGATTTCATAATTGTTAATGGTTGTACTCCAATCTTCAATTAATAATTTTGATGCTATACCTGCCATGTTCCAGCACAACAGTTTCAGATTTGCATTAGGTTGCTCGGCCGGCTTAGCCCTTCTGTGTGAGCTATCCACCGCTAGGGCATTGGATGTAGCAGCAGGATGGTGGGTCTGCCCACGGGAGCTATCATCTGGTGGGTGGGTGGCCATCTCCCCTCTGCATTGGCCACTCACCAAGTCCTGGCTATCAGAGAAGTTCAGGGGTGCAATGCTCAAACTGGGGAGGCACGAGTTGACAGTCACCAGAGATTCTGTTAAGACCTGATCACGTGTCAATCTGCCTCCCACATTTTTGTCAGTAATTATCCTCTAGGCCGGACAGGACCATCAATTTGTTTCTTGAAATAAATTGATCTGCATGATATGAAGGCTGGACTGGGTTATTTCTAGCAACATAACCAGGGTTCGCCGGATCCAGGTGCTTGTAAAAAAAAGCCAAATAGTAAAATCCTTACAGATCCTGTTCGCACAGTGCCTGCTCTGGCCTGATAATTTCTCCTACTACCCTGGAATGACAAAAAGTGGCTATTATGCAGTCAACTTGGGATTTCCTAGGCCAGGAGCACACTCCTCCTACCCTGCGCACCAGAAGAACCTCCTAGTAGAGATTAGTATCACACTGAACGTTGAAGTACAGCCAGTGTGTCACCTTATTTTTTTGATTGAATCCCGACTCAGTTATACTAGGAGCCATACTTGGAATGCTTGCCAGCTCCAGGAAAAAAAGAGTAAAAATCAGGGGCAAAACATTTTTAGAGTTTGAGATGAACAAGATGAAAAATAGGGGAATTGAAAGCATCGTGACACATCTTTCTAAGATCCAAGCTCTATTATGTATGAATAGGCAAGAAATTACTTCACTGGAAAATAGTGGAAGACCTTCTTGGATAGGGGAGCTTTGAGAGCAAAAATTGGGAAAGCAATCTGCTGTGTTTGGATTTAATATATCCCTAATCACTCTTGAAGTCACAGGAAAATGGCTTTGTCCTTGTATGGAAGGCACAAAAAGATAGATTGAATACCCAACCAGTATCATCTTAAGGACTTTAAGGGCTCCTAGCAGGAAATATTTTGGGGCCCCTGTTTGGTATATTTCACTACCCATTTTCTACTAATGCCACTCCTATGATGCCAAACAATACAGACTTATACATTAAAGGGTGAGATATAGAAAAAGACAGAAGTGAGAAAGAGGAAAAGTACTCTTTCATACCACCCTTTGGAAGGTTGGGGCCCTACTTTGCCAATGCCTTAAAACATGTCTGTTCCCAACATCTTACCTTTGAACGATGCAGCATCTCTAATCCTTCGTACCACTGTACTCCTTCCTCTGAACTCTCAGCCTGGCATATTGGAATATGGTCAGCGCAGCCCACCGCCAGTGGAAACCCTTCAGGACTAATGAATGTTGATGTTGGCCCATGCTCCTAGGTGAAGCAAAGAGTCCTTCCTGCTTTCTAAGCAAACACTTTTCCAGCTGCTGATGTGGAACCAGCTGACCATGCCACCACCTCCACAGAACCAAGGTTGGTGGCCAGTGAGTTCTGTCTGCAGATATAATATTAAACTGCCTCTCTCAAAGATCAAGTTTATCAGGCTCACGCTGAAAGAAACAGAAAACCAACAAAGGGGCCATGAACTGCAGAACCTTCTTCCTACGAACATTCATTGGGTGGATAGTTTTGCATTGAAATCAAAAACTGAAGACACCTCGAAAGATTCGGGAATCACAGGTTTTTTAAACCTTCATATTCAGGTTCACGTTATACCATTCTGGAAGGTGATTTAGAAACTAACAGTCATAATGATCAGAGCCATAAGTTTTCAGTTGTGAAACATGACAAACAGGATGACTTTTCCAAGTATGAAGTAACATTAAGCATAAAGCCGCCACAGAATTGATTTCATTAGCAATAAGAAAATTACCACAATATAGTAATCAAAGTATGAAGCTAGAATATAGCCAAATCTACATACTATAATGAAAAGTGGAAGACAATCTTGACTTGTCAGCACCTTATTTCATTCTGGCCCTTAAATTATGTAAACTGCCACAAACTGATTATCTTTGTTTTGTGTAAGTACTTCACATGATCACTAGCAGCTGGAATTAGAGGATGAACACAAGGTGAAGAAGGGAAAACCCTTGGATGAAAACCGTGTAAGCAGAAAAAGGCCGAAACTTTGGTGGCATTATAAGTTGCAGTGTTACAAGAAAACTCAGCTAATGGTGGATAAGAGAACTAAACGTATTACAGTGACAACGATGATACAGTTCAAGGCTCTGACTGAATGGCTTTCTTTTTCCATTGGTGTGAGGATCTTAACTTGAAGAAATTGTGTACTCAGTGGCTAGCTCCTTTCAAAGAGCCTTCCAAAAATATGAAAGATATCGAGTTTATCAAACATTATAGTGCGTGGCACACCATGAAGACCTCAAATATCTATAAGTAAACATTGGCCCACATCTTCAGCTGTAGACAATGTTTTTAAAATCATATTTTCATTCATTTTGTTGCAAAATAAGAAACAAAAACAAGAACCAAAGCAACAGTACAGTCTTTTGCGACAAGTAAGCTGTTCAATATAGGCTCATGGGTAAGTTCAGGACATTTCACTGGAAACAAAAACACAAACAATCAACAGATGTAGAAGCATCATTGCAGGGGCCCATCACTTCATCCCACATCAACGATGGCATTTTTAGTAGCTACGATAAGTTTGCCAGAAACCCCAAATCTTTTCCCACTTCTGTGGACATCCCCTACTTTGGTACCTCACCTTATCTGCATGCTGTTACTAGTCCATGTCCAGTTCCCAGTCTGTGACCCTGGGGGACGTAGGGATGCACCACACATGTGGCATGATATTTTTTTGCCACCCCGGCTCCTACTGTTAACCACAGTTTTGGGCACTTGGGCCATGCTGGTTCACCCTATATAGTAAACACAAGGAGATGATGGACGGAGCTCTGAAACTTTTCAGACACTCACCCCCAGTCACAGATCTGGGTTGAATCCATCATCGTTCTTTAGCTCACTTCGCCACCTCAGTTCAGACCCAGCTGTATGCAAATCAGTCTTGACCCTGTGCCTCATGGGAACAGTCCAGCCCGAACTGCCAAGCCAGGTCTTCCCTGACCGGGAAACAGGCATCCTGGGACCGTTTTTGGGGTAACACCCCTCATCAGCCAGGCTAGCTTGAATCCAGTGGCAAAGTGAGCAAGGGACCCACGTCTGGGAATACTCTGCCAACTTAGGGCAAACAAAGCAAACACAAGGAGATGATGGACGGAGCTCTGAAACTTTTCAGACACTCACCCCCAGTCACAGATCTGGGTTGAATCCATCATCGTTCTTTAGCTCACTTCGCCACCTCAGTTCAGACCCAGCTGTATGCAAATCAGTCTTGACCCTGTCCCTCAAGGGAACAGTCCAGCCCGAACTGCCAAGCCAGGTCTTCCCTGACCGGGAAACAGGCATCCTGGGACCGTTTTCGGGGTAACACCCCTCATCAGCCAGGCTAGCTTGAATCCAGTGGCAAAGTGAGCAAGGGACCCACGTCTGGGAATACTCTGCCAACTTAGGGCAAACAAAGCAAACACAAGGAGATGATGGACGGAGCGCTGAAACTTTTCAGACACTCACCCCCAGTCACAGATCTGGGTTGAATCCATCATTGTTCTTTAACTCACTTCGCCACCTCAGTTCAGACCCAACTATATGCAAATCAGTCTTGACCCTGTGCCTCATGGGAAAAGTCCAGCCCGAACTGCCAAGCCAGGTCTTCCCTGAACCGGAAACAAGCATCATGAGACTGGTTTCGGGGTAACACCCCTCATCAGCCAGGCTAGCTTGAATCCAGTGGCAAAGTGAGCAAGGGGCCCACGTCTGGGCATACCCTGCCAACTTAGAGCGAACAAAGCAAACACAAGGAGATGATGGACGGAGCGCTGAAACTTTTCAGACACTCACCCCCAGTCACAGATCTGGGTTGAATCCATCATCGTTCTTTAGATCACTTCGCCATCTCAGTTCAGACCCAGCTATATGTAAATCAGTCTTGACCCTGTGCCTCATGGGAACAGTCCAGCCCGAACTGCCAAGCCAGGTCTTCCCTGAACCGGAAACAAGCATCCTGGGACCAGTTTCGGGGTAACACCCCTCATCAGCCAGGCTAGCTTGAATCCAGTGGCAAAGTGAGCAAGGGACCCACATCTGGGCATACCCTGCCAACTTAGGGCGAACAAAGCAAACACAAGGAGATGATGGATGGAGCACTGAAACTTTTCAGACACTCACCCCCAGTCACAGATCTGGGTTGAATCCATCATTGTTCTTTAGCTCAGTTCGCCACTTCAGATCAGACCCAGCTATATGCAAATCAGTCTTGACCCTGTGCCTCATGGGAACAGTCCAGCCCGAACTGCCAAGCCAGGCCTTCCCTGAACCGGAAACAAGCATCCTGGGACCGGTTTCGGGGTAACACCCCTCATCAGCCAGGCTAGCTTGAATCCACTGGCAAAGTGAGCAAGGGACCCACGTCTGGACATACCCTGCCAACTTAGGGCGAACAAAGAAAACACAAGGAGATGATGGACGGAGCGCTGAAACTTTTCAGACACTCACCCCCAGTCACAGATCTGGGTTGAATCCATCATCGTTCTTTAGCTCTCTTCTCCACCTCAGATCAGACCCAGCTATATGCAAATCAGTCTTGACCCTGTGCCTCATGGGAACAGTCCAGCCCGAACTGCCAAGCCAGGTCTTCCCTGAACCGGAAACAAGCATCCTGGGACCGGTTTCGGGGTAACACCCCTCATCAGCCAGGCTAGCTTGAATCCAGTGGCAAAGTGAGCAAGGGACCCACGTCTGGACATACCCTGCCAACTTAGGGCGAACAAAGAAAACACAAGGAGATGATGGACGGAGCGCTGAAACTTTTCAGACACTCACCGCCAGTCACAGATCTGGGTTGAATCCATCATCGTTCTTTAGCTCACTTCGCCACCTCAGTTCAGACCCAGCTATGTGGAAATCAGTCTTGACCCTGTGCCTCATGGGAACAGTCCAGCCCGAACTGCCAAGCCAGGTCTTCCCTGAACCGGAAACAAGCATCCTGGGAGCGGTTTCAGGGTAACAGCCCTCATCAGCCAGGCTAGCTTGAATCCAGTGGCAAAGTGAGCAAGGGACCCACGTCTGGGCATACCCTGCCAACTTAGGGCGAACAAAGCAAACACAAGGAGATGATGGACGGAGCGCAGAAACTTTTCAGACACTCACCCCCAGTCACAGATCTGGGTTGAATCCATCATCGTTCTTTAGCTCACTTCGCCACCTCATTTCAGACCCAGCTATATGCAAATGAGTCTTGACCCTGTGCCTCATGGGAACAATCCAGCCCGAACTGCCAAGCCAGATCTTCCCTGAACCGGAAACAAGCATCATGGGACTTGTTTCGGGGTAACACCACTCATCAGCGAGGCTAGCTTGAATCCAGTGGCAAAGTGAGCAAGGGACCCACATCTGGGCATACCCTGCCAACTTAGGGCGAACAAAGCAAACAAAAGGAGATGATGGATGGAGCACTGAAACTTTTCAGACACTCACCCCCAGTCACAGATCTGGGTTGAATCCATCATTGTTCTTTAGCTCACTTCGCCACCTCAGTTCAGACCCAGTGTTAGAACTGGGGGTCTCTAGTTGGCAATGGTATACAACTTTGTCCAAATAGGGACCCTTGCTTCTAAGTCAGGGAAAGGGGATTACACACCTGGATAACCCCTGCTCACCCCCTTGGTAGCTTGGCACGAGCAGGCAGGCTTATCTAAGAGGCAGTGTGTTAAGCATTTGTGAACACATACAGTAATACAGTGAAAACACTACAGATGGACACCACACAGGTTTTATAAAAATAAGTATTCTTTATATAGACTTATCACAAGACCATATTCGACAAAAATCCACAATACTGTACTCAAAATACTCTTAAAAGATGGTGAAGTTACTTAGTTCAAGTTGATGGTAAATGCGACACAGTTCTCACAAACAGTACCTAGATGCGTAACGCAAAATAAACAAAAGGCTCACAGGGAAGGAGATGCATCGGTTTCCGTACTTCGGGGGATGCGATGCGTCGCGCCTCAATGCTTGCGCAGAGTAGGGGATGCGTCCGTTCCTTACCGGAGGGGAGTAGATGCGTTGATTCTCGTGCTGCGTTCCGGTTGCGATGCGCAAGATGACGCCGCGATGCGATGCGACACTCAGGGTGTGATGCGATAAGATGGCGCCCTTGATGCGATGATGTGAAGACGATGCATGCACGCCGAAGGCCGTGCGGCGAACTCTGTACCTTTGGAGCCGCAACAGGCCCTGCGACACGCTTCTCCGGTGTTGCGACGGCGACCCTTGCGGTGGGGACACGCTTCTCCGGTAATGCGACACTCAGCGGCTGTTGATGAAGACACGCTTCTCTGGTGATGCGGCGGCAGCCTCTGCGTCGGCGACACGCTTCTCCGGCGATGCGACGGCAACAGCTACGATGGCGACACGCTTCTTCTCGTTGCATCGCGCTTCCAGCTCCCAGCGACACGCAGGTCTCAGCAGACAGAATCCCCAGCAAGGGAATTCAGGAGGGAGCTGGTGGTGAAGTCTTTTGGCCCTGAGACTTCAGCAGGAGGCAAGCACAAATTCAAGCCCTTGGAGTAATATTCTGCAAGATGATGAAAGTTCTTTAAAAGTTCCTTCTCCTTTCATTGGCAATGAAGAAACCACTGCAGGCCAACCCAGCAAACAGCACACTTGGCAGAGGGGCAGTCCAACTCCTGCAGCTTCCTTGGTTCTTCTCCTTGGCAAAAGGGTCGTCTTGTTGTTCCAGAAGTGATCTAATTTCCTAGGGGTCTGGGTCCCCTTTTTATACACCTTTTCTCTTTGTTCTCTGAAGGCAGAGAGGCCTGTGCCTAGTCCAAAACCAGTTCTGGTCAGTCCTGGAGCACTTTGTTTACAGGACTCCTTCTTTCCTTTCAGAATGTGGGGCAGGGTGCTCAGTCACCCAGCAGGAGGCGGAGCCAGCATTGTGGAAGGCAGACACAGCCCTATTCAGACCCAGGTGCTTACTCCTCCCACCACTTGGATGCAGATCTCTCTATTCAGCCCTGTGCTGACTCACTCTGTCTCCTGGAGCCACCCCCAGCCCCTGTCACTCACAAAGCCAGACACACAATACACAACCTAGCAGAGGCAGGTTTGGAAGGTTAGGCAAGAAAATACACACTTTCTAAAATTGGTATTTTCAAACACAGAATGTTAAAATCAACTTCACTAAAAGATGTATTTTATCATTCTGAGTTCAGGCATAACAAATTCGTTTTTCTACCATGTTCCCTGGGTCAGTTAGGATTATAAAATGTAATAATCATACTGCCCATTCTGGCCTATGGGGAACAGGTAGCCTTGCAATAGTGAAAAACGAAAATGGCTGTAATTCACTATTAGAACATGCCACACACACCAGGGCATGTCCTACCTTATACTTACAATGCACCCTGCCCTTGGGCCTACCTTAGGGGTGTCTGATATGAAGATAAGGGAAGGTTTAGGGACTGGAAAGTGGGTGTACTTGCCAAGTCGACATGGCAGTCCCAGACTGCACACAGGCTCTACAATGGCAGGCCTGAGACACACTTTACAAGCTGCTTCTGTGGGTGGCACAACCAGTGCTGCAAGCCCACCAGCAGCATTTGATTTACAGGCCCTGGGCACACATGGTGCACTATACTAAGGTCTGAAAAGTAAATCAAATAACCCAATCATGGGGTCACTAATCAATACATCAATTTAACATAGGGAGCACTTGCACTGTGGCACTAAATAGCAGTGGCACAGTGCCCAGAGCATAAAACCAGCAAAAACATATCAAATCAGAGGAGGCAATCAGTAAAAAAAATGGAAGGGAGACTCACTCCAATGATACCAGGTCTAACACGTGTCCCCTCCAGCTGAAATGTGGGGAGAACTACCGTTCCCCTAGGGAGTCCTCTTCACTAAGGCGGAAAAATCTGGACAGACCATCAGCATTGGCGTGTTCTGTACCAGGGCGGTGTTCCACTGTGAAGTCCATACCCTGTAGGGAAATGGACCACCTCAACAACTTTGGGTTCTCACCCCTCATCTGCATTAGCCATCTGAGGGGCCTGTGGTCGGTCTGAACCAGGAAGTGAGTCCCAAACAAGTATGGTCTCAACTTCTTCAGTGCCCAGACCACAGCAAATGCCTCACGCTCAATTGCACTCTACCTCTGTTCCCGTGGAAGTAACCTCCTACTGATGAAGGCTACAGGTTGGTCTAGGCCTTCCTCATTAATCTGTGATAGAACAGGGTCAGACTGATTTGGATATGGCCATGTCTGAACTGGGGTGGTGGAGTGAGCTAAAGAATGATGATGGATTAAACCCAGATCAGTTGACTGGGGGTGAGTGTTTGATTAGCTCAAGCGCTCCGTCCATCATCCCCTTTGGTATCGCTTTGTTCGCCCTAAGTTGGCAGGGTATGCCCAGACGTGGGTCCCTTGCTCACTTTGCCACTGGATTCAAGCTAGCCTGGCTGATGACGGCTGAATAGCCAGAAACCGGTCCCAGGATGCTTGTTTCCGGTCCAGGGAAGACAGGGCTTGGCAGTTCGGGCTGGACTGTTCCCATGAGGCACAGGGTCAGACTGATTTGCATATGGCCATGTCTGAACTGGGGTGGTGGAGTGAGCTAAAGAATGATGATGGATTAAACCCAGATCAGTTGACTGGGGGTGAGTGTTTGATTAGCTCAAGCGCTCCGTCCATCATCCCCTTTGGTATCACTTTGTTCGCCCTAAGTTGGCAGGGTATGCCCAGACGTGGGTCCCTTGCTCACTTTGCCACTGGATTCAAACTAGCCTGGCTGATGACGGCTGAATAGCCAGAAACCGGTCCCAGGATGCTTGTTTCTGGTCCAGGGAAGACATGGCTTGGCAGTTCGGGCTGGACTGTTCCCATGAGGCACAGGGTCAGACTGATTTGCATATGGCCATGTCTGAACAGGGGTGGTGGAGTGAGCTAAAGAATGATGATGGATTAAACCCAGATCAGTTGACTGGGGGTGAGTGTTTGATTAGCTCAAGCGCTCCGTCCATCATCCCCTTTGGTATCACTTTGTTCGCTGTAAGTTGGCAGGGTATGCCCAGACCTGGGTCCCTTGCTCACTTTGCCACTGGATTTAAGCTAGTCTGGCTGATGACGGCTGAATAGCCAGAAACCGGTCCCAGGATGCTTGTTTCCGGTCCAGGGAAGACATGGCTTGGCAGTTCGGGCTGGACTGTTCCCATGAGGCACAGGGTCAGACTGATTTGCATATGGCCATGTCTGAACTGGGGTGGTGGAGTGAGCTAAAGAATGATGATGGATTAAACCCAGATCAGTTGACTGGGGGTGAGTGTTTGATTAGCTCAAGCGCTCCGTCCATCATCCCCTTTGGTATCGCATAGAACAGCCCCCACACCATGCTCTGAAGCGTCTGTTTGAACAATGAATTCTTTTGAGAAGTTGGGCGCCTGAAGCACGGGTGCTGTGCACATGGCAGTCTTCAGGGCGTCAAAAGCATTCTGACAGGTGTCAGTCCAGTTCACTTTCTTGGGCTGCTTCCTGGAAGTCAGCTCAGTCAAGGGTGCAACAATGTTGCCATACCCCTTGACAAACCTCTTGTAGTACCCCGTGAGTCCTAAAAAGGCTCTCACCTGTGTCTGAGTCTTTGGGGGTTCCCATGCCAGGATGGTATCAATCTTGGGGTGTAGGGGTGCCACCTGGCCGCTTCCTACCTGGTGCCCCAAGTACACCACAGAACCCTGCCCAATCTGGCACTTACTCGCCTTGATTGTGAGGCCTGCCTTCCGCTGCGCCATCAACACTTCCCAGAGGTGGCGCAGATGTTCTTCCCAAGTGGAACTATACACCGCAATGTCATCCAGGTAGGCGGCACTGAAATCTTCCAGTCCGTCCAACACCTGGTTGACCAACCTCTGAAAGGTGGCAGGGGCATTCTTGATCCCAAAGGGCATAACCCGGAATTGGTAGTGCCCATCTGGTGTGGAGAATGCTGACCTCTCCTTGGCCCCATCAGTTAAGGCAATCTGCCTGTACCCAGACGTCAAATCAAACCTGCTGAGGTACCGGGCATCTCCCAACCGATCAATGAGCTCATCAGCTCTGGGGATGGGGTGCGCGTCAGTCCTGGTGACTGAATTGAGTCCTCGGTAGTCCACACAGAACCGGAGTTCGGGTGTGGCACCAGGCGCAGCAGCCTTTGGGACCAAAACCACTGGGCAGGCCCAAGGACTGTTAGAGTACTCAATCACCCCCAAGGCAAACATCTTGGAGACCTCCTCCTTAATGTAAGCTCTGACCCTGTCAGCCACTCTGTAAGCCTTGTGCTTCACAGGAGGACTGTCCCCAGTGTCCAGATCATGGACGCACCACTCAGTGACACTAGGAACCAGGGAGAACAAATCAGGGAATTGCCCCAGCAGTTGGCGACAATCTTGCTGCTGTTCAGGGGTCAGTGTGGCAGAGAGGCCAACACCATCCACTGACCCATCTTGCTCCGCTGCAGACAGGAGGTCAGGAAGAGGCTCAGTCTCCTCCTCCATTCCATCATCTGTCGCTAGGAGCATGCCCACTTCGAACCTTTCTAAGTGGGGCTTCAGGCGGTTAACATGCAGGACCCGCAAAGGGTTCCTGGGAGACCGCTTGTTCACCAGATAGGTGACATCACTCATGCACTCTACCACCTCAAATGAACCGGTCCACCTGTCCTGGAGCGCACAGGGCTCCACAGGGGCCATGACCCAAACTTTCTGTCCAAGCTGAAGCTCAATCAGAGTGGCATTCTGATCGTACCACAGCTTCATCTCTTCCTGGCTGGCTTTCAGGTTCGCCTGAGCGAGTTCTCTGAAACGCTGAATCTGGTTCCTGAAGGCCAGCATGTAGCTATATACATCCTGGGGAGGTTTCCTGGGAGATTGCTCCCAGCCTTCCTTGACCAGACTCAAAGGTCCTCTTACCGGGTGACCATACAGCAGCTCAAAGGGGCTGAACCCTAAGGACTTCTGAGGCACCTCACGGTAAGGAAACAACAGGCATGGCAAGAGGACGTCCCACTTACGCCTCATAGGTTCCTCAAGACCCATAATCAAGCCCTTAAGGGTCCGGTTGAATCTCTCAACCAGCCCATTACCTTGGGGGTGGTAAGGAGTGGTGAACTTATAGGTAACACCACACTCCTTCCCCAGGGACTTCATATAATTAGATATGAAGTTGGTACCACGATCTGACACCACCTCCTGGGGGAACCCCACACGGGAAAAAACCCCCATCAGTGCATGTCCCACCATGGGGGCCGTCACTGTCCTGAGAGGGATGGCTTCCGGGTACCGGGTAGCATGGTCCACCAGGACCAGGATAAACCTGTTGCCCAGGGGTGTCTTGGGGTCCAGTGGCCCCACAATGTCAATGCCCACCCGTTCAAAGGGGGTACTGACTACAGGGAAAGGTTGGAGAGGAGCCTTGTGCTTCCTTCCACTTTTCCCACTTGCCTGGCAAGTTTGGCAGGTCCGACAATGAGTATCTGAACTCTTGCGCATCTGGGGCCAATGAAAATGGGAAACAAGCCTTTCAAAGGTCTTGTTCTGCCCCAGATGTCCAGCTAAAGGAACGTCATGAGCCAAACCCAGTAGGAAGGCTCTGAAGCGCTGGGGTACCACCAGCACATGGGCTGACCTAGGCTCAGCAACCTTAGGCTCGCTAGACAGGAGGTCGTTCTCCCAGTAGATCCAATGTGATCCAGACTGATCACCTGCTGCCTGGTTTGTGGCCTGTTGCCTCAAACCCTCAAGAGAAGGGCACTTCCTTTGCTCCTCACAAAATTCCTCCCTGGAGGGACCTCCTTCTTGCTGCCAATGGGTCAGCTCAGGCAGGTCTCCCAGTTCAGCAACTTGTTCCCCTGTAGGTTCCAGGGCCTCCCCCTCAAGGTCTGCCTCCTCCTGGACCGTGGGAACTATGGGGGCTGGTTTCCCGCGTCCCCTTCCTCTTCTCTTTAAGGCAGGGGTCTGGGCATATTTTCAGGCTCCAGAACCTCTTGATCACCCTTACTGGCCGCCATGGACCGAGTGGTTACACACGCCCACTCAGGCAGACCCAACATCTCTAAATGAGACCTTCTCTCCACCTTAGCCCAAGGGGAGTCCTCTAAATCATTGCCCAACAGACAATCAACAGGCATGGCTGGCCTCACAGCAACTTGGAGAGTACCTGAGACCCCCACTCAAAGGGAACTTGAGCCACCTCACACTGGCTCTGTGAGTTGTCTGCAGCAACAACAGGGAAGAATGCATGGGGGACAACCTGCTCTTTGGACACCAACCGACAACTGACAGCTGTCACACTTGCACCGGTGTCTCTTAGAGCTTCCACCCTATGGCCATTGATGGTCACCCACTGCCTGTACTTTTTAGTGTTATCAGGCAGCTGAGTTTTAGGGACCATCTCAAAGTCTCCTAATGAGACAAGGGACATCTCTGCGGGATCCCACCCACCTTGGGCACCCATCTCCTCCCCCAGGGCTACACTGGCAATCTGACGGGGTGGTGCACGGGGTGGTGCTTTGGGATCTCTCATGGGACATTGAGGATCATACCAATGGTGGCCCAATTGACCACACGTAAAACATTTACAGGGGCCCCTCTGAACAGGTTTACCAGTCGGGGCCTCTTGCTTCTTCTCAGGGGGAGGCTGGGAACCCTTCCCTTGGTTCCCTTGGGAATTACTTTGGGGTCCTTTTTGGAACTCCCTCTCTTTACCCTTGTCCCCCCCACTCTTCTGCTGGGGACCATGCCCACCTTTGGCGGAGTCTCCCACATGACCCTTGTGGACCCGGGTGCTTACCCAGCGGTCCGCCTCCTCAGCAAGTTTCCTAGGGTTAGTTAACTTGCTATCAATATGGTGCTGGCGTAGCTCTGGAAAACAGTTAGCAGACAAGTGCTCCCATGCAAACAAATCATAGAGAGCTTCAAAAGTATCTACTTTGCTACCCTTCACCCAACCATCCATAGCTCTGCAAAAGAAAGACTGATACTCCACCCAGGTAGTTGCCTCCAGTTTCTTACAATTTCTGAACCTCTGTCTATAGAGTTCTGGGGTCAAACCATACCTTGTCATAAGGGCTTCCTTCATATGGGCATAAGACATCCTATTCTCACTGGGCAGGTTTAACAAGGTATCCCTCCCATCACTCACAAAGCGGCCCCACAACCCTGCTCCCCAATCCTTCTCAGGGACCCGGTGGGCCAACATTGCTATCTCATAGGCTGCAAACCACTGCCCAATATCTTCCTGTCTGTGAAACTCTTTGATGACATCTTTGGGAATATAAACTTTACCTTCTGCAAGCACAGATGGTGTGCTGCCACCAGAGGGGTTGATTCCTAAGCCCTGCGCTTTCAGCTCCAACTCCCTCAACATTCTCTCATGTTCCAACCTCATTTTCTCTCTTTCCAAGGTCACCCTGCTATTTTCTAGGTCCCTCTGACCCTCCATTTTGAGCCTTGCCATCTCCAGCTTGTGCACCCTATTTCTCTCCCTGTCTTCCAACTCTCTGGGAGACAGGTCTTTGGAAGAGATGCTACTGCCAGGTGGGGACGGTACCCCTCCCCTGGCTGGAAACTCTGGCCTATCCAGTTGCCCATCTGCATCCCCAGCTGGCTCCACCACCAACTCAGGGTCATTTCTTGCTTCTACCCATGCCCTCAGCGCCTTCTGGTAGTCATCCTTTTTAGAAATGCCTGGTGTAGCAACTTTCAATTTCTTGCAGAGATACTTGAGCTGTTTCAAAGTGTAGGTTTCCAACTTCTCTTCCTCAAAATCTAGATCCATAGATGCAACAGATGCTGGTGGACTCATGGCAATAAGAATTGGCAGTTCTCAGAAAAATAACAGTCCAAGGAAAAAATTCTACCAAAAAGTATGTGGTC
This sequence comes from Calotriton arnoldi, assembly GCA_963921515.1. Taxonomy (NCBI): domain Eukaryota; kingdom Metazoa; phylum Chordata; class Amphibia; order Caudata; family Salamandridae; genus Calotriton; species Calotriton arnoldi. Next base: position 173,639 of record CAWUFW010018941.1, on the reverse strand, counting down.
GCGTTTGGTCTGCAATCACTAGTAGTGTACACCAATCACTGTATATGAGTCACAAATGCAGGTCCAAATCCTCACCGCTGACCACCAATGTTAGAACTGGGGGTCTCTAGTTGGCAATGGTATACACCTTTGTCCAAATAGGGACCCTTGCTTCTAAGTCAGGGAAAGGGGATTACACACCTGGATAACCCCTGCTCACCCCTTGGTAGCTTGGCACAAGCAGGCAGGCTTATCTAAGAGGCAGTGTGTTAAGCATTTGTGAACACATACAGTAATACAGTGAAAACACTACAGATGGACACCACACATGTTTTATAAAAATAAGTATTCTTTATATAGACTTATCACAAGACCATAAACGACAAAAATCCACAATACTGTACTCAAAATACTCTTAAAAGATGGTGAAGTTACTTAGTTCAAGTTGATGGTAAATGCGACACAGTTCTCACAAACAGTACCTGGATGCGTAACGCAAAATAAACAAAAGGCTCGCAGGGAAGGAGATGCGTCGGTTTCCGTACTTCGGGGGATGCGATGCGTCGCGCCTCAATGCTTGCGCAGAGTAGGGGATGCGTCCGTTCCTTACCGGAGGGGAGTAGATGCGTTGATTCTCGTGCTGCGTTCCGGTTGCGATGCGCAAGATGGCGCCGCAATGCGACACTCAGGGTGTGATGCGATAAGATGGCGCCCTTGATGCGACGATGTGAAGACGATGTGTGCACGCCGAAGGCCGTGCGGCGAACTCTGTACGTTTGGAACCGCGACATGCCCTGCGACACGCTTCTCCGGTGATGCGACGGCGACCCTTGCGGTGGCGACATGCTTCTCCGGTGATGCGACACTCAGCGGCTGTTGATGAAGACACGTTTCTCTGGTGATGCGGCGGCGACACGCTTCTCCGGCGATGCGACGGCAACAGCTACGATGGCGACACGCTTCTTCTCGTTGCGTCGCGCTTCCAGCTCCCAGCGACACGCAGGTCTCAGCAGACAGAATCCCCAGCAAGGGAATTCAGGAGGAAGCTGGTGGTGAAGTCTTTTGGCCCTGAGACTTCAGCAGGAGGCAAGCACAAATTCAAGCCCTTGGAGTAATATTCTGCAAGATGATGAAAGTTCTTTAAAAGTTCCTTCTCCTTTCCTTGGCAATGAAGAAACCACTGCAGGCCAACCCAGCAAACAGCACACTTGGCAGAGGGGCAGTCCAACTCCTGCAGCTTCCTTGGTTCTTCTCCTTGGCAAAAGGGTCGTCTTGTTGTTCCAGAAGTGATCTAATTTCCTAGGGGTCTGGGTCCCCTTTTTATACACCTTTTCTCTTTGTTCTCTGAAAGCAGAGAGGCCTGTGCCTAGTCCAAAACCAGTTCTGGTCAGTCCTGGAGCACTTTGTTTACAGGACTCCTTCTTTCCTTTCAGAATGTGGGGCAGGGTGCTCAGTCACCCAGCAGGAGGCGGAGCCAGCATTGTGGAAGGCAGGCACAGCCCTATTCAGACCCAGGTGCTTACTCCTCCCACCACTTGGATGCAGATCTCTCTATTCAGCCCTGTGCTGACTCACCCTGTCTCCTGGATCCACCCCCAGCCCCTGTCACTCACAAAGCCAGACACACAATACACAACCTAGCAGAGGCAGGTTTGGAAGGTTAGGCAAGAAAATACACACTTTCTAAAAGTGGTATTTTCAAACACAGAATGTTAAAATCAACTTCACTAAAAGATGTATTTTATCATTCTGAGTTCAGGCATACTAAATTCGTTTTTCTACCATGTTCCCTGGGTCAGTTAGGATTATAAGATGTAATAATCAAACTGCCCATTCTGGCCTATGGGGACAGGTAGCCTTGCAATAGTGAAAAACGAAAATGGCTGTAATTCACTATTAGGACTTGCCACACACACCAGGGCATGTCCTACCTTATACTTACAATGCACCCTACCCTTGGGCCTACCTTAGGGGTGTCTGATATGAAGATAAGGGAAGGTTTAGGGACTGGCAAGTGGGTGTACTTGCCAAGTCGACATGGCAGTCCCAGACTGCACACAGGCTCTGCAATGGCAGGCCTGAGACACACTTTACAAGCTGCTTCTGTGGGTGGCACAACCAGTGCTGCAAGCCAACCAGCAGCATTTGATTTACAGGCCCTGGGCACACATGGTGCACTATACTAAGGTCTGACAAGTAAATCAAATAACCCAATCATGGGGTCACTAATCAATACATCAATTTAACATAGGGAGCACTTGCACTGTGGCACTGAATAGCAGTGGCACAGTGCCCAGAGCATATAACCAGCAAAAACATATCAAAACAGAGGAGGCAATCAGTAAAATAATGGAAGGGTGACTCATGCCAATGATACCAGGTCTAACACCCAGCTATATGCAAATCAGTCTTGACCCTGTGCCTCATGGGAACAGTCCAGTCCGAACTGCCAAGCCAGGTCTTCCCTGAACCAGAAACAAGCATCCTGGGACCGGTTTCGGGGTAACACCCCTCATCAGCCAGGCTAGCTTGAATCCAGTGGCAAAGTGAGCAAGGGACCCACGTCTGGGCATACCCTGCCAACTTTGGGCGAACAAAGAAAACACAAGGAGATGATGGACGGAGCGCTGAAACTTTTCAGAAACTCACCACCAGTCACAGATCTGGGTTGAATCCATCATCGTTCTTTAGCTCACTTCGCCACCTCCGTTCAGACCCAGCTATATGCAAATCAGTCTTGACCCTGTGCCTCATGGGAACAGTCCAGCCCGAACTGCCAAGTCAGGTCTTCCCTGAACTGGAAACAAGCATCCTGGGACCGGTTCGGGGTAACACCCCTCATCAGCCAGGCTAGCTTGAATCTAGTGGCAAAGTAAGCAGAAACCATTTCGCCTCTAGCGGAACCTCCAAGTTTTGTATCTGTGCCATTATCCATGTTTCTCCTAAATGATCGAGCAGGCCCAGAGTATGTGAAAAAAGGAGCCCTCCCAACAACAGCCCCTCCAGCAAAGTGCAGAGTCACCTCTTCCTATTTTGTGCAGGAGTGTTCAAGAGTAATATGACCTATGTAGGACTCAAAGGTCAACTAACCAGAACCCAGACCTAAATGCCACAACCTGCGTGCTCTGTAAAGCTGCCTCCTCGTTGTCATCTTCTAAGTTTCCTAAGTGACCTCCCAGAAGTTCCTCAGAGTCTGTAATTAGTCAGGAGTGTTATTCATTATCTTTCTGTACATCAGAGAGATGGCCTTTTCTGACTAGGTCAATAATCAATACATCAATTTAACATAGGGAGCACTTGCACTGTGCACTGAATAGCAGTGGCACAGTGCCCAGAGCATAAAACCAGCAAAAACATATCAAAACAGAGGAGGCAATCAGTAAAAAAAATGGAAGGGAGACTCACTCCAATGATACCAGGTCTAACACGTGTCCCCTCCAGCTGAAATGTGGGGAGAACTACCCTTCCCCTAGGGAGTCCTCTTCACTAAGGCGGAAAAATCTGGACAGACCATCAGCATTGGCGTGTTCTGTACCAGGGTGGTGTTCCACCATGAAGTCCATACCCTGTAGGGAAATGGACCACCTCAACAACTTTGGGTTCTCACCCCTCATCTGCATCAGCCATCTGAGGGACCTGTGGTCGGTCTGAACCAGGAAGTGAGTCCCAAACAAGTATGGTCTCAACTTCTTCAGTGCCCAGACCACAGCAAATGCCTCACGCTCAATTGCACTCTACCTCTGATCCCGTGGAAGTAACCTCCTACTGATGAAGGCTACAGGTTGGTCTAGGCCTTCCTCATTAATCTGTGATAGAACAGCCCCCACACCATGCTCTGAAGCGTCTGTTTGAACAATGAATTCTTTTGAGAAGTTGGGCGCCTGAAGCACGGGTGCTGTGCACATGGCAGTCTTCAGGGCGTCAAAAGCCTTCTGACTGGTGTCAGTCCAGTTCACTTTCTTGGGCTGCTTCCTGGAAGTCAACTCAGTCAAGGGTGCAACAATGTTGCCATACCCGTTGACAAACCTCCTGTAGTACCCCATGAGTCCTAAAAAGGCTTTCACCTGTGTCTGAGTCTTTGGGGGTTCCCATGCCAGTATGGTATCAATCTTGGGTTGTAGGGGCGCCACCTGGCCGCTTCCTACCTGGTGCCCCAAGTACACCACAGAACCCTGCCCAATCTGGCCCTTACTCACCTTGATTGTGAGGCCTGCCTTCCGCTGCGCCATCAACACTTCCCAGAGGTGGCGCAGATGTTCTTCCCAAGTGGAACTATACACCGCAATGTCATCCAGGTAGGCGGCACTGAAATCTTCCAGTCCGTCCAACACCTGGTTGACCAACCTCTGAAAGGTGGCAGGGGCATTCTTGATCCCAAAGGGCATAACCCGGAATTGGTAGTGCCCATCTGGTGTGGAGAATGCTGACCTCTCCTTGGCCCCATCAGTTAAGGCAATCTGCCAGTACCCAGACGTCAAATCAAACGTGCTGAGGTACCGGACAGCTCCCAACCGATCAATGAGCTCATCAGCTCTGGGGATGGGGTGCGCGTCAGTCCTGGTGACTGAATTGAGTCCTCGGTAGTCCACACAGAACCGGAGTTCGGGTGTGGCACCAGGCGCGGCAGCCTTTGGGACCAAAACCACTGGGCTGGCCCAAGGACTGTTAGAGTACTCAATCACCCCAAGGCAAACATCTTGGAGACCTCCTCCTTAATGTAAGCTCTGACCCTGTCAGTCACTCTGTAAGCCTTGTGCTTCACAGGAGGACTGTCCCCAGTGTCCACATCATGGACGCACCACTCAGTGACACTAGGAACCAGGGAGAACAAATCAGGGAATTGCCCCAGCAGTTGGCGACAATCTTGCTGCTGTTCAGGGGTCAGTGTGGCAGAGAGGCCAACACCATCCACTGACCCATCTTGCTCCGCTGCAGACAGGAGGTCAGGAAGAGGCTCAGTCTCCTCCTCCATTCCATCATCTGTCGCTAGGAGCATGCCCACTTCGGACCTTTCTAAGTGGGGCTTCAGGCGGTTAACATGCAGGACCCGCAAAGGGTTCCTGGGAGACCGCAAGTTCACCAGATAGGTGACATCACTCTTGCGCTCCACCACCTCAAAAGGACCGGTCCACCTGTCCTGGAGCGCACATGGCTCCACAGGGGCCATGACCCAAACTTTCTGTCCAAGCTGAAGCTCAATCAGAGTGGCATTCTGATCGTACCACAGCTTCATCTCTTCCTGGCTGGCTTTCAGGTTCACCTGAGCGAGTTCTCTGAAACGCCGAATCTGGTTCCTGAAGGCCAGCATGTAGCTATATACATCCTGGGGAGGTTTCCTGGGAGATTGCTCCCAGCCTTCCTTGACCAGACTCAAAGGTCCTCTTACCGGGTGACCATACAGCAGCTCAAAGGGGCTGAACCCTAAGGACTTCTGAGGCACCTCACGGTAAGCAAACAACAGGCATGGCAAGAGGACATCCCACTTACGCCTCATAGGTTCCTCAAGACCCATAATCATGCCCTTAAGGGTCCGGTTGAATCTCTCAACCAGCCCATTACCTTGGGGGTGGTAAGGAGTGGTGAACTTATAGGTAACACCACACTCCTTCCCCAGGGACTTCATATAATTAGATATGAAGTTGGTACCATGATCTGACACCACCTCTCGGGGGAACCCCACACGGGAAAAAACCCCAATCAGTGCATGTCCCACCATGGGGGCCGTCACTGTCCTGAGAGGGATGGCTTCCGGGTACCGGGTACCATGGTCCACCAAGACCAGGATAAACCTGTTGCCCATGGCTGTCTTTGGGTCCAGTGGCCCCACAATGTCAATGCCCACCCGTTCAAAGGGGGTACTGACTACAGGGAAAGGTTGGAGAGGAGCCTTGTGCTTCCTTCCACTTTTCCCACTTGCCTGGCAAGTTTGGCAGGTCCTACAATGAGTATCTGAACTCTTGCGCATCTGGGGCCAATGAAAATGGGAAACAAGCCTTTCAAAGGTCTTGTTCTGCCCCAGATGTCCAGCTAAAGGAACGTCATGAGCCAAACCCAGTAGGAAGGCTCTGAAGCGCTGGGGTACCACCAGCACACGGGCTGACCCAGGCTTAGCAACCTTAGGCTCGCTATACAGGAGGTCGTTCTCCCAGTAGATCCAATGTGATCCAGACTGATCACCTGCTGCCTGGTTTGTGGCCTGTTGCCTCAAACCCTCAAGAGAAGGGCACTTCCTTTGCTCCTCACAAAATTCCTCCCTGGAGGGACCTCTTTCTTGCTGCCAATGGGTCAGCTCAGGCAGGTCTCCCAGTTCAGCAACTTGTTCCCCTGTAGGTTCCAGGGCCTCCCCCTCAAAGTCTGCCTCCTCCTGGACCGTGGGAACTATGGGGGCTGGTTTCCCGTGCCCCCTACCTCTTCTCTTTAAAGCAGGGGTCTGGGCCATATTTTCAGGCTCCAGAACCTCTTGATCACCCTTACTGGCCGCCATGGACCGAGTGGTTACACACGCCCACTCAGGCAGACCCAACATCTCTAAATGAGACCTTCTCTCCACCTTAGCCCAAGGGGAGTCCTCTAAATCATTGCCCAACAGACAATCAACAGGCATGGCTGGCCTCACAGCAACTTGGAGAGTACCTGAGACCCCCCACTCAAAGGGAACTTGAGCCACCTCACACTGGCTCTGTGAGTTGTCTGCAGCAACAACAGGGAAGAATGCATGGGGGACAACCTGCTCTTTGGACACCAACCGACAACTGACAGCTGTCACACTTGCACCGGTGTCTCTTAGAGCTTCCACCCTATGGCCATTGATGATCACCCACTGCCTGTACTTTTTAGTGTTATCAGGCAGCTGAGTTTTAGGGACCATCTCAAAGTCTCCTAATGAGACAAGGGACATCTCTGCGGGATCCCACCCACCTTGGGCACCCATCTCCTCCCCCCAGGGCTACACTGGCAATCTGACGGGGTGGTGCACGGGGTGGTGCTTTGGGATCTCTCATGGGACATTGAGGATCATACCAACGGTGGCCCAATTGACCACACGTAAAACATTTACAGGGGCCCCTCTGAACAGGTTTACCTGTCGGGGCCTCGTGCTTCTTCTCAGGGGAGGCTGGGAACCCTTCCCTGGGTTCCCTTGGGAATTACTTTGGGGCCCTTTTTGGAACTCCCTCTGTTTACCCTTGTCCCCCCACTCTTCTGCTGGGGACCCTGCCCACCTTTGGCGGAGTCTCCCACATGACCCTTGTGGACCCGGGTGCTTACCCAGCGGTCCGCCTCCTCAGCAAGTTTCCTAGGGTTAGTTAACTTGCTTTCAATAAGGTGCTGGCGTAGCTCTGGAAAACAGTTAGCAGACAAGTGCTCCCATGCAAACAAATCATAGAGAGCTTCAAAAGTATCTACTTTGCTACCCTTCACCCAACCATCCATAGCTCTGCAAAAGAAAGACTGATACTCCACCCAGGTAGTTGCCTCCAGTTTCTTACAATTTCTGAACCTCTGTCTATAGAGTTCTGGGGCCAAACCATACCTTGTCATAAGGGCTTCCTTCATATGGGCATAAGACATCCTATTCTCACTGGGCAGGTTTAACAAGGTATCCCTCCCATCACTCACAAAGCGCACCCACAACCCTGCTCCCCAATCCTTCTCAGGGACCCGGTGGGCCAACATTGCTATCTCATAGGCTGCAAACCACTGCCCAATATCTTCCTGTCTGTGAAACTCTTTGATGACATCTTTGGGAATATAAACTTTACCTTCTGCAGGCACAGATGGTGTGCTGCCACCAGAGGGGTTGATTCCTAAGCCCTGCGCTTTCAGCTCCAACTCCCTCAACATTCTCTCATGTTCCAACCTCATTTTCTCTCTTTCCAAGGTCACCCTGCTATTTTCTAGGTCCCTCTGACCCTCCATTTTGAGCCTTGCCATCTCCAGCTTGTGCACCCTATTTCTCTCCCTGTCTTCCAACTCTCTGGGAGACAGGTCTTTGGAAGAGATGCTACTGCCAGGTGGGGACGGTACCCCTCCCCTGGCTGGAAACTCTGGCCTATCCAGTTGCCCATCTGCATCCCCAGCTGGCTCCACCACCAACTCAGGGTCATTTCTTGCTTCTACCCAGGCCCTCAGCGCCTTCTGGTAGTCATCCTTTTTGGAAATGCCTGGTGTAGCAACTTTCAATTTCTTGCAGAGATGCTTGAGCTGTTTCAAAGTGTAGGTTTCCAACTTCTCTTCCTCAAAATCTAGATCCATAGATGCAACAGATGCTGGTGGACTCATGGCAATAAGAATTGGCAGTTCTCAGAAAAATAACAGTCCAAGGAAAAAATTCTACCAAAAAGTATGTGGTCGCGTTTGGTCTACAATCACTAGTAGTGTACACCAATCACTGTATATGAGTCACAAATGCAGGTCCAAATCCTCACCGCTGACCACCAATGTTAGAACTGGGGGTCTCTAGTTGGCAATGGCATACACCTTTGTCCAAATAGGGACCCTTGCTTCTAAGTCAGGGAAAGGGGATTACACACCTGGATAACCCCTGCTCACCCCCTTGGTAGCTTGGTACGAGCAGGCAGGCTTATCTAAGAGGCAGTGTGTTAAGCATTTGTGAACACATACAGTAATACAGTGAAAACACTACAGATGGACACCACACAGGTTTTATAAAAATAAGTATTCTTTATATAGACTTATCACAAGACCATAAACGACAAAAATCAACAATACTGTACTCAAAATACTCTTAAAAGATGGTGAAGTTACTTAGTTCAAGTTGATGGTAAATGCGACACAGTTCTCACGAACAGTACCTGGATGCGTAACGCAAAATAAACAAAAGGCTCGCAGGGAAGGAGATGCGTCGGTTTCCGTACTTTGGGGGATGCGATGCGTCGCGCCTCAATGCTTGCGCAGAGTAGGGGATGCGTCCGTTCCTTACCGGAGGGGAGTAGATGCGTTGATTCTCGTGCTGCGTTCCGGTTGCGATGCGCAAGATGGCGCCGCGATGCGACACTCAGGGTGTGATGCGATAAGATGGCACCCTTGAGGCGACGATGTGAAGACGATGCGTGCACGCCGAAGGCCGTGCGGCGAACTCTGTACCTTTGGAGCCGCGACAGGCCCTGCAACACGCTTCTCCGGTGATGCGACGGCGACCCTTGCGGTGGCGACACGCTTCTCCGGTGATGCGACACTCAGCGGCTGTTGATGAAGACACGCTTCTCTGGTGATGCGGCGGCAGCCTCTGCGGCGGTGACACGCTTCTCCGGCGATGCGACGGCAACAGCTACGATGGCGACACGCTTCTTCTCGTTGCGTCGCGCTTCTAGCACCCAGCGACACGCAGGTCTCAGCAGACAGAATCCCCAGCAAGGGAGTTCAGGAGGGAGCTGGTGGTGAAGTCTTTTGGCCCTGAGACTTCAGCAGGAGGCAAGCACAAATTCAAGCCCTTGGAGTAATATTCTGCAAGATGATGAAAGTTCTTTAAAAGTTCCTTCTCCTTTCCTTGGCAATGAAGAAACCACTGCAGGCCAACCCAGCAAACAGCACACTTGGCAGAGGGGCAGTCCAACTCCTGCAGCTTCCTTGGTTCTTCTCCTTGGCAAAAGGGTCGTCTTGTTGTTCCAGAAGTGATCTAATTTCCTACGGGTCTGTGTCCCATTTTTATACACCTTTTCTCTTTGTTCTCTGAAGGCAGAGAGGCCTGTGCCTAGTCCAAAACCAGTTCTGGTCAGTCCTGGAGCACTTTGTTTACAGGACTCCTTGTTTCCTTTCAGAATGTGGGGCAGGGTGCTCAGTCACCCAGCAGGAGGCGGAGCCAGCATTGTGGAAGGCAGGCACAGCCCTATTCAGACCCAGGTGCTTACTCCTCCCACCACTTGGATGCAGATCTCTCTATTCAGCCCTGTGCTGACTCACCCTGTCTCCTGGAGCCACCCCCAGCCCCTGTCATTCACAAAGCCAGACACACAATACACAACCTAGCAGAGGCAGGTTTGGAAGGTTAGGCAAGAAAATACACACTTTCTAAAAGTGGTATTTTCAAACACAGAATGATAAAATCAACTTCACTAAAAGATGTATTTTATCATTCTGAGTTCAGGCATACTAAATTCGTTTTTCTACCATGTTCCCTGGGTCAGTTAGGATTATAAGATTTAATAATCAAACTGCCCATTCTGGCCTATGGGGAACAGGTAGCCTTGCAATAGTGAAAAACGAAAATGGCTGTAATTCACTATTAGGACATGCCACACACACCAGGGCATGTCCTACCTTATACTTACAATGCACCCTGCCCGTGGGCCTACCTTAGGGGTGTCTGATATGAAGATAAGGGAAGGTTTAGGGACTGGCAAGTGGGTGTACTTGCCAAGTCGACATGGCAGTCCCAGACTGCACACAGGCTCTGCAATGGCAGGCCTGAGACACACTTTACAAGCTGCTTCTGTGGGTGGCACAACCAGTGCTGCAAGCCAACCAGCAGCATTTGATTTACAGGCCCTGGGCACACATGGTGCACTATACTAAGGTCTGACAAGTAAATCAAATAACCCAATCATGGGGTCACTAATCAATACATCAATTTAACATAGGGATCACGTGCACTGTGGCACTGAATAGCAGTGGCACAGTGCCCAGAGCATAAAACCAGCAAAAACATATCAAAACAGAGGAGGCAATCAGTAAAAAAATGGAAGGGAGACTCATGCCAATGATACCAGGTCTAACACCCAGCTATATGCAAATCAGTCTTGACCCTGTGCCTCATGGGAACAGTCCAGCCCGAACTGCCAAGCCAGGTCTCCCCTGAACCAGAAACAAGCATCCTGGGACCGGTTTCGGGGTAACACCCCTCATCAGCCAGGCTAGCTTGAATCCAGTGGCAAAGTGAGCAAGGGACCCACGTCTGGACATACCCTGCCAACTTAGGGCGAACAAAGCAAACACAATGAGATGATGGACGGAGCGCTGAAACTTTTCAGACACTCACCCCCAGTCACAGATCTGGGTTGAATCCATCATCGTTCTTTAGCTCACTTCTCCACCTCAGTTCAGACACAGATATATGCAAATCAGTCTTGACCCTGTGCCTCATGGGAACAGTCCAGCCCGAACTGCCAAGCCAGGTCTCCCCTGAACCAGAAACAAGCATCCTGGGACCGGTTTCGGGGTAACACCCCTCATGAGCCAGGCTAGCTTGAATCCAGTGGCAAAGTGAGCAAGGGACCCACGTCTGGGCATACCCTGCCAACTTAGGGCGAACAAAGAAAACACAAGGAGATGATGGACGGAGCGCTGAAACTTTTCAGAAACTCACCCCCAGTCACAGATCTGGGTTGAATCCATCATCGTTCTTTAGCTCACTTCGCCACCTCCGTTAAGACCCAGCTATATGCAAATCAGTCTTGACCCTGTGCCTCATGGGAACAGTCCAGCCCGAACTGCCAAGTCAGGTCTTCCCTGAACTGGAAACAAGCATCCTGGGACCGGTTCGGGGTAACACCCCTCATCAGCCAGGCTAGCTTGAATCCAGTGGCAAAGTAAGCAGAAACCATTTCGCCTCTAGCGGAACCTCCAAGTTTTGTATCTGTGCCATTATCCATGTTTCTCCTAAATGATCGAGCAGGCCCAGAGTATGTGAAAAAAGGAGCCCTCCCGACAACAGCCCCTCCAGCAAAGTGCAGAGTCACCTCTTCCTATTTTGTGCAGGAGTGTTCAAGAGTAATATGACCTATGTAGGACTCAAAGGTCAACTAACCAGAACCCAGACCTAAATGACACAACCTGCGTGCTCTGTAAAGCTGCCTCCTCGTTGTCATCTTCTAAGTTTCCTAAGTGACCTCCCAGAAGTTCCTCAGAGTCTGTAATTAGTCAGGAGTGTTATTCATTATCTTTCTGTACATCAGAGAGATGGCCTTTTCTGACTAGGTCAATAATCAATACATCAATTTAACATAGGGAGCACTTGCACTGTGGCACTGAATAGCAGTGGCACAGTGCCCAGAGCATAAAACCAGCAAAAACATATCAAAACAGAGGAGGCAATCAGTAAAAAAAATGGAAGGGAGACTCACTCCAATGATACCAGGTCTAACACGTGTCCCCTCCAGCTGAAATGTGGGGAGAACTACCCTTCCCCTAGGGAGTCCTCTTCACTAAGGCAGAAAAATCTGGACAGACCATCAGCATTGGCGTGTTCTGTACCAGGGCGGTGTTCCACCATGAAGTCCATATCCTGTAGGGAAATGGACCACCTCAACAACTTTGGGTTCTCACCCCTCATCTGCATCAGCCATCTGAGGGACCTGTGGTCGGTCTGAACCAGGAAGTGAGTCCCAAACAAGTATGGTCTCAACTTCTTCAGTGCCCAGACCACAGCAAATGCCTCACGCTCAATTGCACTCTACCTCTGATCCCGTGGAAGTAACCTCCTACTGATGAAGGCTACAGGTTGGTCTAGGCCTTCCCCATTAATCTGTGATAGAACAGCCCCCACACCATGCTCTGAAGTGTCTGTTTGAACAATGAATTATTTTGAGAAGTTGGGCGCCTGAAGCACGGGTGCTGTGCACATGGCAGTCTTCAGGGCGTCAAAAGCCTTCTGACAGGTGTCAGTCCAGTTCACTATCTTGGGCTGCTTCCTGGAAGTCAGCTCAGTCAAGGGTGCAGCAATGTTGCCATACCCGTTGACAAACCTCCTGTAGTACCCCATGAGTCCTAAAAAGGCTTTCACCTGTGTCTGAGTCTTTGGGGGTTCCCATGCCAGTATGGTATCAATCTTGGGTTGTAGGGGCGCCACCTGGCCGCTTCCTACCTGGTGCCCCAAGTACACCACAGAACCCTGCCCAATCTGGCACTTACTCGCCTTGATTGTGAGGCCTGCCTTCCGCTGCGCCATCAACACTTCCCAGAGGTGGCGCAGATGTTCTTCCCAAGTGGAACTATACACCGCAATGTCATCCAGGTAGGCGGCACTGAAATCTTCCAGTCCGTCCAACACCTGGTTGACCAACCTCTGAAAGGTGGCAGGGGCATTCTTGATCCCAAAGGGCATAACCCGGAATTGGTAGTGCCCATCTGGTGTGGAGAATGCTGACCTCTCCTTGGCCCCATCAGTTAAGGCAATCTGCCAGTACCCAGATGTCAAATCAAACGTGCTGTGGTACCGGACAGCTCCCAACCGATCAATGAGCTCATCAGCTCTGGGGATGGGGTGCGCGTCAGTCCTGGTGACTGAATTGAGTCCTCGGTAGTCCACACAGAACCGGAGTTCGGGTGTGGCACCAGGCGCGGCAGCCTTTGGGACCAAAACCACTGGGCTTGCCCAAGGACTGTTAGAGTACTCAATCACCCCTAAGGCAAACATCTTGGAGACCTCCTCCTTAATGTAAGCTCTGACCGTGTCAGTCACTCTGTAAGCCTTGTGCTTCACAGGAGGACTGTCCCCAGTGTCCACATCATGGACGCACCACTCAGTGACACTAGGAACCAGGGAGAACAAATCAGGGAATTGCCCCAGCAGTTGGCGACAATCTTGCTGCTGTTCAGGGGTCAGTGTGGCAGAGAGGCCAACACCATCCACTGACCCATCTTGCTCCGCTGCAGACAGGAGGTCAGGAAGAGGCTCAGTCTCCTCCTCCATTCCATCATCTGTCGCTAGGAGCATGCCCACTTCGGACCTTTCTAAGTGGGGCTTCAGGCGGTTAACATGCAGGACCCGCAAAGGGTTCCTGGGAGACCGCAAGTTCACCAGATAGGTGACATCACTCTTGCGCTCCACCACCTCAAATGGACCGGTCCACCTGTCCTGGAGCGCACATGGCTCCACAGGGGCCATGACCCAAACTTTCTGTCCAAGCTGAAGCTCAATCAGAGTGGCATTCTGATTGTACCACAGCTTCATCTCTTCCTGGCTGGCTTTCAGGTTCGCCTGAGCGAGTTCTCTGAAACGCCGAATCTGGTTCCTGAAGGCCAGCATGTAGCTATATACATCCTGGGGAGGTTTCCTGGGAGATTGCTCCCAGCCTTCCTTGATCAGACTCAAAGGTCCTCTTACCGGGTGACCATACAGCAGCTCAAAGGGGCTGAACCCTAAGGACTTCTGAGGCACCTCACGGTAAGCAAACAACAGGCATGGCAAGAGGACATCCCACTTACGCCTCATAGGTTCCTCAAGACCCATAATCATGCCCTTAAGGGTCCGGTTGAATCTCTCAACCAGCCCATTACCTTGGGGGTGGTAAGGAGTGGTGAACTTATAGGTAACACCACACTCCTTCCCCAGGGACTTCATATAATTAGATATGAAGTTGGTACCACGATCTGACACCACCTCTCGGGGGAACCCCACACGGGAAAAAAACCCCATCAGTGCATGTCCCACCATGGGGGCCGTCACTGTCCTGAGAGGGATGGCTTCCGGGTACCGGGTAGCATGGTCCACCAAGACCAGGATAAACCTGTTGCCCATGGCTGTCTTGGGGTCCAGTGGCCCCACAATGTCAATGCCCACCCGTTCAAAGGGGGTACTGACTACAGGGAAAGGTTGGAGAGGAGCCTTGTGCTTCCTTCCACTTTTCCCACTTGCCTGGCAAGTTTGGCAGGTCCTACAATGAGTATCTGAACTCTTGCGCATCTGGGGCCAATGAAAATGGGAAACAAGCCTTTCAAAGGTCTTGTTCTGCCCCAGATGTCCAGCTAAAGGAACGTCATGAGCCAAGCCCAGTAGGAAGGCTCGGAAGCGCTGGGGTACCACCAGCACACGGGCTGACCCAGGCTCAGCAACCTTAGGCTCGCTATACAGGAGGTCGTTCTCCCAGTAGATCCAATGTGATCCAGACTGATCACCTGCTGCCTGGTTTGTGGCGTGTTGCCTCAAACCATCAAGAGAAGGGCACTTCCTTTGCTCCTCACAAAATTCCTCCCTGGAGGGACCTCCTTCTTGCTGCCAATGGGTCAGCTCAGGCAGGTCTCCCAGTTCAGCAACTTGTTCCCCTGTAGGTTCCAGGGCCTCCCCCTCAAAGTCTGCCTCCTCCTGGACCGTGGGAACTATGGGGGCTGGTTTCCCGTGCCCCCTACCTCTTCTCTTTAAGGCAGGGGTCTGGGCCATATTTTCAGGCTCCAGAACCTCTTGATCACCCTTACTGGCCGCCATGGACCGAGTGGTTACACACGCCCACTCAGGCAGACCCAACACCTCTAAATGAGACCTTCTCTCCACCTTAGCCCAAGGGGAGTCCTCTAAATCATTGCCCAACAGACAATCAACCGGCATGGCTGGCCTCACAGCAACTTGGAGAGTACCTGAGACCCCCACTCAAAGGGAACTTGCGCCACCTCACACTGGCTCTGTGAGTTGTCTGCAGCAACAACAGGGAAGAATGCATGGGGGACACCAACCGACAACTGACAGCTGTCACACTTGCACCGGTGTCTCTTAGAGCTTCCACCCTATGGCCATTGATGGTCACCCACTGCCTGTACTTTTTAGTGTTATCAGGCAGCTGAGTTTTAGGGACCATCTCAAAGTCTCCTAATGAGACAAGGGACATCTCTGCGGGATCCCACCCACCTTGGGCACCCATCTCCTCCCCCCAGGGCTACACTGGCAATCTGATGGGGTGGTGCACGGGTGGTGCTTTGGGATCTCTCATGGGACATTGAGGATCATACCAACGGTGGCCCAATTGACCACACGTAAAACATTTACAGGGGCCCCTATGAACCGGTTTACCTGTCGGGGCCTCTTGCTTCTTCTCAGGGGGAGGCTGGGAACCCTTCCCTTGGTTCCCTTGGGAATTACTTTGTGGCCCTTTTTGGAACTCCCTCTGTTTACCCTTGTCCCCCCACTCTTCTGCTGGGGACCCTGCCCACCTTTGGCGGAGTCTCCCACATGACCCTTGTGGACTCGGGTGCTTACCCAGCGGTCCGCCTCCTCAGCAAGTTTCCTAGGGTTAGTTAACTTGCTATCAATAAGGTGCTGGCGTAGCTCTGGAAAACAGTTAGCAGACAAGTGCTCCCATGCAAACAAATCATAGAGAGCTTCAAAAGTATCTACTTTGCTACCCTTCACCCAACCATCCATAGCTCTGCAAAAGAAAGACTGATACTCCACCCAGGTAGTTGCCTCCAGTTTCTTACAATTTCTGAACCTCTGTCTATAGAGTTCTGGGGCCAAACCATACCTTGTCATAAGGGCTTCCTTCATATGGGCATAAGACATCCTATTCTCACTGGGCAGGTTTAACAAGGTATCCCTCCCATCACTCACAAAGCGGCCCCACAACCCTGCTCCCCAATCCTTCTCAGGGACCCGGTGGGCCAACATTGCTATCTCATAGGCTGCAAACCACTGCCCAATATCTTCCTGTCTGTGAAACTCTTTGATGACATCTTTGGGAATATAAACTTTACCTTCTGCAGGCACAGATGGTGTGCTGCCACCAGAGGAGTTGATTCCTAAGCCCTGCGCTTTCAGCTCCAACTCCCTCAACATTCTCTCATGTTCCAACCTCATTTTCTCTCTTTCCAAGGTCACCCTGCTATTTTCTAGGTCCCTCTGACCCTCCATTTTGAGCCTTGCCATCTCCAGCTTGTGCACCCTATTTCTCTCCCTGTCTTCCAACTCTCTGGGAGACAGGTCTTTGGAAGAGATGCTACTGCCAGGTGGGGACGGTACCCCTCCCATGGCTGGAAACTCTGGCCTATCCAGTTGCCCATCTGCATCCCCAGCTGGCTCCACCACCAACTCAGGGTCATTTCTTGCTTCTACCCAGGCCCTCAGCGCCTTCTGGTAGTCATCCTTTTTGGAAATGCCTGGTTTAGCAACTTTCAATTTCTTGCAGAGATGCTTGAGCTGTTTCAAAGTGTAGGTTTCCAACCTCTCTTCCTCAAAATCTAGATCCATAGATGCAACAGATGCTGGTGGACTCATGGCAATAAGAATTGGCAGTTCTCAGAAAAATAACAGTCCAAGGAAAAAATTCTACCAAAAAGTATGTGGTCGCGTTTGGTCTGCAATCACTAGTAGTGTACACCAATCACTGTATATGAGTCACAAATGCAGGTCCAAATCCTCACCGCTGACCACCAATGTTAGAACTGGGGGTCTCTAGTTGGCAATGGCATACACCTTTGTCCAAATAGGGACACTTGCTTCTAAGTCAGGGAAAGGGGATTACACACCTGGATAACCCCTGCTCACCCCCTTGGTAGCTTGGTACGAGCAGGCAGGCTTATCTAAGAGGCAGTGTGTTAAGCATTTGTGAACACATACAGTAATACAGTGAAAACACTACAGATGGACACCACACAGGTTTTATAAAAATAAGTATTCTTTATATAGACTTATCACAAGACCATAAACGACAAAAATCCACAATACTGTACTCAAAATACTCTTAAAAGATGGTGAAGTTACTTAGTTCAAGTTGATGGTAAATGCGACACAGTTCTCACGAACAGTACCTGGATGCGTAATGCAAAATAAACAAAAGGCTCGCAGGGAAGGAGATGCGTCGGTTTCCGTACTTCGGGGGATGCTATGCGTCGCGCCTCAATGCTTGCGCAGAGTAGGGTATGCGTCCGTTCCTTACCGGAGGGGAGTAGATGCGTTGATTCTCGTGCTGCGTTCCGGTTGCGATGCGCAAGATGGCGCCGCGATGCGACACTCAGGGTGTGATGCGATAAGATGGCGCCCTTGATGCGACGATGTGAAGACGATGCGTGCACGCCGAAGGCCGTGCGGCGAACTCTGTACCTTTGGAGCCGCGACAGGCCCTGCGACACGCTTCTCCGGTGATGCGACGGCGACCCTTGCGGTGGCGACACGCTTCTCCGGTGATGCGACACTCAGCGGCTGTTGATGAAGACACGCTTCTCTGGTGATGCGGCGGCAGCCTCTGCGGCGGCGACACGCTTCTCCGGCGATGCGACGGCAACAGCTACGATGGCGACACGCTTCTTCTCATTGCGTCGCGCTTCTAGCACCCAGCGACACGCAGGTCTCAGCAGACAGAATCCCCAGCAAGGGAATTCAGGAGGGAGCTGGTGGTGAAGTCTTTTGGCCCTGAGACTTCAGCAGGAGGCAAGCACAAATTCAAGCCCTTGGAGTAATATTCTGCAAGATGATGAAAGTTCTTTAAAAGTTCCTTCTCCTTTCCTTGGCAATGAAGAAACCACTGCAGGCCAACCCAGCAAACAGCACACTTGGCAGAGGGGCAGTCCAACTCCTGCAGCTTCCTTGGTTCTTCTCCTTGGCAAAAGGGTCGTCTTGTTGTTCCAGAAGTGATCTAATTTCCTAGGGGTCTGGGTCCCCTTTTTATACACCTTTTCTCTTTGTTCTCTGAAGGCAGAGAGGCCTGTGCCTAGTCCAAAACCAGTTCTGGTCAGTCCTGGAGCACTTTGTTTACAGGACTCCTTCTTTCCTTTCAGAATGTGGTGCAGGGTGCTCAGTCACCCAGCAGGAGGCGGAGTCAGCATTGTGGAAGGCAGGCACAGCCCTATTCAGACCCAGGTGCTTACTCCTCCCACCACTTGGATGCAGATCTCTCTATTCAGCCCTGTGCTGACTCACCCTGTCTCCTGGAGCCACCCCCAGCCCCTGTCATTCACAAAGCCAGACACACAATACACAACCTAGCAGAGGCAGGTTTGGAAGGTTAGGCAAGAAAATACACACTTTCTAAAAGTGGTATTTTCAAACACAGAATGATAAAATCAACTTCACTAAAAGATGTATTTTATCATTCTGAGTTCAGGCATACTAAATTCGTTTTTCTACCATGTTCCCTGGTTCAGTTAGGATTATAAGATGTAATAATCAAACTGCCCATTCTGGCCTTTGGGGAACAGGTAGCCTTGCAATAGTGAAAAACGAAAATGGCTGTAATTCACTATTAGGACATGCCACACACACCAGGGCATGTCCTACCTTATACTTACAATGCACCCTGCCCTTGGGCCTACCTTGGGGGTGTCTGATATGAAGATAAGGGAAGGTTTAGGGACTGGCAAGTGGGTGTACTTGCCAAGTCGACATGGCAGTCCCAGACTGCACACAGGCTCTGCAATGGCAGGCCTGAGACACACTTTACAAGCTGCTTCTGTGGGTGGCACAACCAGTGCTGCAAGCCAACCAGCAGCATTTGATTTACAGGCCCTGGGCACACATGGTGCACTATACTAAGGTCTGACAAGTAAATCAAATAACCCAATCATGGGGTCACTAATCAATACATCAATTTAACATAGGGAGCACTTGCACTGTGGCACTGAATAGCAGTGGCACAGTGCCCAGAGCATAAAACCAGAAAAAACATATCAAAACAGAGGAGGCAATCAGTAAAAAAATGGAAGGGAGACTCATGCCAATGATACCAGGTCTAACACCCAGCTATATGCAAATCAGTCTTGACCCTGTGCCTCATGGGAACAGTCCAGCCCGAACTGCCAAGCCAGGTCTTCCCTGAACCAGAAACAAGCATCCTGGGACCGGTTTCGGGGTAACACCCCTCATCAGCCAGGCTAGCTTGAATCCAGTGGCAAAGTGAGCAAGGGACCCACGTCTGGACATACCCTGCCAACTTAGGGCGAACAAAGCAAACACAATGAGATAATGGACGGAGCGCTGAAACTTTTCAGACACTCACCCCCAGTCACAGATCTGGGTTGAATCCATCATCGTTCTTTAGCTCACTTCTCCACCTCAGTTCAGACACAGCTATATGCAAATCAGTCTTGACCCTGTGCCTCATGGGAACAGTCCAGCCTGAACTGCCAAGCCAGGTCTCCCCTGAACCGGAAACAAGCATCCTGGGACCGGTTTCGGGGTAACACCCCTCATGAGCCTGGCTAGCTTGAATCCAGTGGCAAAGTGAGCAAGGGACCCACGTCTGGCCATACCCTGCCAACTTAGGGAGAACAAAGAAAACACAAGGAGATGATGGACGGAGCGCTGAAACTTTTCAGAAACTCACCCCCAGTCACAGATCTGGGTTGAATCCATCATCGTTCTTTAGCTCACTTCGCCACCTCCGTTCAGACCCAGCTATATGCAAATCAGTCTTGACCCTGTGCCTCATAGGAACAGTCCAGCCCGAACTGCCAAGTCAGGTCTTCCCTGAACTGGAAACAAGCATCCTGGGACCGGTTCGGGGTAACACACCTCATCAGCCAGGCTAGCTTGAATCCAGTGGCGAAGTAAGCAGAAACCATTTTGCCTCTAGCGGAACCTCCAAGTTTTGTATCTGTGCCATTATCCATGTTTCTCCTAAATGATCGAGCAGGCCCAGAGTATGTGAAAAAAGGAGCCCTCCCGACAACAGCCCCTCCAGCAAAGTGCAGAGTCACCTCTTCCTATTTTGTGCAGGAGTGTTCAAGAGTAATATGACCTATGTAGGACACAAAGGTCAACTAACCAGAACCCAGACCTAAATGCCACAACCTGCGTGCTCTGTAAAGCTGCCTCCTCGTTGTCATCTTCTAAGTCTCCTAAGTGACCTCCCAGAAGTTCCTCAGAGTCTGTAATTAGTCAGGAGTGTTATTCATTATCTTTCTGTACATCAGAGAGATGGCCTTTTCTGACTAGGGCCTTAGTTGAGGTGAGCTACCAGTGGCGCCGCCTCCGTCAGTGGCTTTCCATCCAATATATGCCTCCTAAGGGCATGCTCCACCTGTATATACCTGAACTGCTCCGTCGCTGCCAGCCTGTTATCCTTCTGAAGAGCCTCAGATGACACCAATAAGGACCCCTTGCATAAATCACCCAGGTGTCCTATGCCTATCATGTCCCATTTGAAAAACTCTGTAGGTCCACCCCCCTCTTTCAACAGGACGCTATCCAACAGGGGGTCCTCTTCGTCAGCTTCCCGGCCCAGCCCAGGAATTTCACGGCATCCCCCCACGCTCCCACCACTGTCTGCATGTGAGTTAGCAGTGCATTCCCCCACCTATAAAGAATCACTGGATAGCCCCTGGGTCCCATTGCTTCTCTATCTACTCGAAGGTCCGGCTCGGCTCGGTCTGCAAAGACCCAGTCATTCCCTCCTACAAGTTGTGAGGCCCAGTAGTATTTGAGGATATCCGGGACTGCAATTCCCCCATCAAAAACCCCCTCTCTGTAACCTTTTGAGGGCAATGTGAGAGCCACATCCCACAGAAGCTGTAGGTAATGTTGATGAATGAAAGAGCATTGACTGTTACCATAGTGACTCAAAGGCACTATGTTATATAGAAGAGATATTTTATGCCATAGTTCTGCAGCTACAGCTAACAGATGCCAGTATCCCAAAGTTTAGGATAGTAAAGACTTGTTTTGATCACCAATGGGAGACTACTTAACACATTCTTGGATACTAAAATTAATCAAAAATCACCAAAAAGGATGTAAAACAACTTCCCACATAGTCTTGACTTATTTAGGCCTGATATAGCTGAATACCAACCTGCCTACCATATCAAGCTGCAATTCATTAGTAGAAGATAGCTTGTCTGAAATAGAAATCATAGGGGCATATTCTCAAGGATCTATCGCCGAGTTATCGGCACTTTATCGCAGCCAAAGTCACGATAAATTCATCGCCCCATTCACAAGCTGGCGCTAACAGCCCATAACACCAGTTTACCTGCGAAAGCAGTCGCAAAAAACATCACCACAGATGACCCCGGCAACTAACGCTAATGATATGTAGAGTAGGCGTTCCCGTGCAAAAATCCGCGACAACACCACTCCACAACATTCTCAACGACCAGCCAGATCGGCGATAAGATCACAAAACATGCGATAAGGTGCGTTAGCAGCAGGAAATTAACACCTGCTCTTACCTGGTGTAAAGTCGGACGACAACCGGCACCAGACAAGGGAGCACAGCCCATAGCCACACAGGAAGAACAACAGATGCCCTGGAGCAACCGATCATGCAGCCCGGAGCCCCAGTAGGCCAACAACACCCACCGCCACCACCCCCAGGACCCTACCACCCCCACCCCCCGGGGCCCCACCCCAGGCACCCCCCTCCCCTTTGGACAAAGATATTGCACATCAACTCCACGAGATTATGAACCAAACAAATCGCCAGAAGTCGCACAATCACAACACCTAACATACATGTGTGGTCAGAAAAAGGGAAATCATACATCCATATCATAATATCCAAATAATACGTTTATTACAGAATATACCAAAACCAACAATTCTGAAGAGGCATGGCGGGTCTTCTCAGGACATTCTGTAAGTCACAGCCTGCAAAACAGAAATCTGGATAAGAAGGTGTGCCATGCGCCCATCAATGTACAGAGAGAGAGAGAGTGAAAGAGAGAGAGAGAGAGGGAGAGAGAAAGAGAGAAAGAGAGAGAGAGGGAGAGAGGGAGAGAGAAAGAGAGGGTGAGAGAGTGCCGACACTGCGGACCTAGGCCTCACTGCTCACCTGCTGCCACCGGTGTGTCTCCAACCACGTGCCGGTATACACTGCAGTCCCCCAGGTCCCTTATCTGAAACAGTCTCCAGAGACATGAATGGCAGAGTCCATACAGTTGCACACGCCATCATCGCTTGCCCGCCCCTGCGCACAAAGGCTGCTGCACCCCAGCCCCTCCTGCCGCCCAGCGGTGATTGCCCGCCCCTGCGCAACCAGGCCTCACTGCTCACCTTCTGCCACCGGCATGTCTCCAAGAGGGCCCACCACGTTCCGGTGGGATCTCCAAGCCCGGGGCCCGCGACCATGGCACCCTCCACATCATGCAGCCCCTCACTGTGGGCCACCAGGTCAAACACCTGACTCTGGGTCTTGATTTCGCAATGGCAGAGACCACATCATTGCACACAGCATCATCGCAGACTGCACACCCGCTCAGCGCTTGAGGTGCCACTAACTCTGTGAACTGCGAGGCAACGCCACGTGGCGGGAGGCCCGCACTGCCCGCTGGCTCAGGCCTACATTGCGGTCCAGCAGGGCTCACACTGATCCTTGCCAGTCCGGACTGCCCGGACGGCGCATCATCGCAGGCTGCACACCCGCTCAGCACTTTAGGTGCCCCTATCTCACTGCACCGCAAGACACCGTCCCGTGGCGGTGTGCCTGTGCCTGCCGCAGTGTATCCAGTGCCACCAAGTCTGTGCACCGCTAGCCATGGACCCTTAATGATTGAGTCCCGTGGTGCGGACTCCATCATGTCACCCCTGGCACTGGGCAATGTGAGGTGGCAGGGCCCTAGGCCCTCATGCATACATGAGAACTACACGGAGACACCCAGTTAGAGAGTGGAAATGGCGTCCAGCACGTGCGCCAGGCCCTTTTTATTGGCAGGGTCACATGTCCTGTGACCCCTGTGCTGGATGGGTTTGGTGTGGGTGTACACCAGCCGTGAGGGAGTGGCTGTGGCATGCTGACAACTAGACCTGTGAGCTGCATATCCCTACAGTGAAGACCTGGGACATGTGGCTTTGTCGTCCCCCCCTGTGTGCGTAAGCGGAGTGTACTGTCCTGGCGTATGCCAGTCCAGCGTAAGGGTGTGAACAATGACCACGGAGCTCTTGGCGTGGTTCCGTCCTGGGCTGGACAAGGAAGTGACTAATGGATGTGTCTCTGTTGTAGTGTCGGCGCCACCCGGACCGCAATCGGCAATCTGTCACCCTGTGACAAAAGTCCCACAACATGAGCAACATGGACGTAAGGGGGAATCACTGACCCTACATTCATCCATACTTCCACACTTGAAAGATCATAGACATGACACATCTGTGTGAATGTGAATGTTTATTGCACATTCAGTGGAGTGTTGCAGCTGGAGCAGTACAGGGCCATGCCAAACCCACTTTACATTGTTGGCCCGTGGAGGGCCAGCCAGAGTCCTTCAGGGAATGACAGGTACATCAGGAGAGGAGGAGTTCAGTCCGAGGTCTGATTGCTGTGTCATTGGTGACCAAACAGAATTTGGCAGTCCATGTCGAGGTCCAAGGTGAGTGTCGCAGAGTGCATCGGGGGACAGTGGAAGGTGATGATGCAGAGGGCAGAACCAAGCAGAAACAGGCCACATGGCGGAGATGAATGCTACTGCGTCCTTCTGATCACGAAGGCAGATTCATCCGCATCTTCGTCCTCTGCTGTTGCGTGTGCCTCACATGTGGGTGGTGGTGTTCTGTCTCCAGCACTGTGTGGCAGTGACACCTCAGGGGCCGGAGGTGGAATGTCTGCCGCACTGTGTGGCACTGACACATCAGGGGCCAGAAATGTGGATGGGGTGGTAGCAGCAGCATGCATCAGCGCCAGGCCTTGTGGCAGCAATGCCATGAGGAGGGTCTTTAGGTGCATTGAGGGACCCACCTACCTCTCGCTGGTGTGCAGCCGTGGCAGCCTCTCTTTCCGCCTGCGTCCGCTCCATGTTCTCCATGATCCTCTGCATGTGTCCCAACTCCCGGGCAAGATCGCTGGAGGCACTCTGGCTAGACAGTCGTTCTTGTCGCAGAGTCAGGACTCTAGCGATGTCAGTCATGGTCCGCTGGAGAGCATGGAGCGGACTGTGGGTGTCCGTTAGGGACTATGAGTGGTCCCTGATGAGACTCAGACACCCACGTATGGCGTCTAGTTTGGCTGCCATGCGGTGGAACCCCACCTGCACCTGTTCAGCCAGCTTCTCCTGGCATCCCAACACACAGCGTTGGAAGGCCATGTGTTCGTCGTGGGGGTCCTGGGAGGCAGCCGTGGTGGTGGGTGCTGCCTGCTGTGTGTTCTGTGCAGGGGGTGGGTTCTCCTCGTGGCAGCTGGGCTGCCCTGCTCCTG
Organism: Calotriton arnoldi; assembly: GCA_963921515.1. Lineage (NCBI taxonomy): Eukaryota > Metazoa > Chordata > Amphibia > Caudata > Salamandridae > Calotriton > Calotriton arnoldi. Next base: position 148,878 of record CAWUFW010018941.1, on the reverse strand, counting down.
GAAGTGGGCTGCGGAGGCTGTCCACGAGCTGTTGGAGGGCGTCGGAGTCGAAGGTGTGGTGGTCCTCTTCCTCATCAGAGTAGAGAGGTTCTGACTGCTCCGCAGGAGGTGTTGGATTTCCCCCTGCAATGTGAAGGGGAGATGCAGTTTCACATTGTGTTCACATGTATATTGACGCATTGTACATGTTTACATTCAGGCTGCAAGACAATGTACATTGTGACTGTTTGGGGGGAGCTGCCTATTTGATGCGGGACTGTGGACATTCCGACTACATCACGGATGTGTGTATGTACTTGTACATTGTCAACTAACATTTCCCTGCAATGCCAAATGTGATTGGCCAGTTTCTACGCACATGCGGCACCAGTTGTGTCCTCTGTTCTGTTGTGGGCGTGTTGCGGTTTGTACCACATCATTGTCAATGTTGATGTGCTCTGCATGTAATGTGTGTGTGCCGCATTTTGGGGGAGTCGCCCCTGCAGCTCTGATGTAGCTGCCCCTTATCCCTTAAATGCGGTGTGCCTCAGGCTTCTGTGCTTATGCGGTGCTGAGATGTTGCATACCTGTGTGCATTGGTCTCTTGGTGGGTCTCTGGGGCATGGTTTGTCCGCAGATGTGCTATGCTTAATTGTGCATGTGTGCCATTGTGCCCATCTCCCCCCGTCCCCACAGTCCCTGGTCGTTACTCACCCTGTTGCTGTTGTGTCCGGTCATGTTGAGCAGTGTCCGGTCCCCCAACTCCTGCCACCGTCTCCCTACTGATGACTGTGGACACCATTTCCTCCATCTCTTCCAGCTCCTCCTGTGGCGCTGGACTCCCACCTCCAGTCTGCATTGCTGCCTTCCGGTTAGTTGCGAGTTCCAGCTTGGTTTTGCGCTTCACATCATTCCAGCACCTCTTTACCTCGTCCATTGTCCTCCTCCACACTCCGACTGCATTCACCTTGTCCACGATGGTCTGCCATATTCCATTTTTAGTTGCCAGTGACACAGTGGAGGTGACGAACAGTGTTTGATGGTGTTCTATCACCTCCGTTATCAGGATCCTGTTTTCCTCCGGACTGAACCGCTTATTCGTACTCTTCTTGTCCTTGCCCTTCCCTGACCCTGAGGTCCCAGGCTGGTCCTCCGGGGGGCTTGTGGGGTTCTGGTTGTCCTCTGTACTTGCTCCGGATGCCTCCATTGTGCTTCGCTGTTGTTTGGCTTTTGTTTGTATGTTTTTTTCCCTACTTTTATAGTGCATTTTCCCGCATGACGCGTGGGAATTGCAGGCCTGTGGCTGGTTTTCGCAGATTTTTGTGTCGCGATTGGCGTCATCGCTACTATTTTCACGTTGGGGTTTTTGCGTTTTTGCAGCGTTGCGTTGATTTTAACGTGTTCATTTGACGTGTTATCGTGTGACTATCGCATGGTACCGCCATGTTGGGAATGCCACGTTGACACGCCGTTATTTTCCCGCGATGGACTGCGATGTGAAGTGTTGCGTTAAGCTGGATTTGCAGTAGTTATCACATGTTCTTGGGAATATGCCCCAGTATGTTTTGCAAGGGTAGTTTTGAGATGAAGATCTTCAAGCTCTTTAGGTTCAAAATGTTCTTGAACTTTTCCAAAAAGACTGAATGACATAAACCACACAATAAGATATAATTGATTGATTCAGGAATCAGGATAAAGATGAACCAGAGCATCTGCCAACAGTTTCTCGGAACCATGAAGATAAGTGATAATAAAGACAAATTGTGAAAAGAAAATTGTTCTATGTGATCGCAGCATAATTTCTTTGTGCTTAGACACAATGAATAAATAAATAAATGGCCATTCCATGGTGAAATGCTCTTATTACTCTAAAAAATGGTGGCCAAAGTGCAGCATTGTGGCGAGGATTCTCTCTGAATAAGTGCATGTGTGTCAGTTAATACGCAACGTTAAAAACATTCACAATGTCACAATAAAATGGCATAATTACACTAGCTACGTGTTTGCAGCCTTGATGAAGTAAGTTCCCTCTGCAGATAAATGTCCAACACAGGTGCTACTCGGCTATAAATTTACTCGCTACCAACAGCCTTGACTAACTTATAAATGCTATCATTGTCTTCTCTACAGTGTTTGACTACAGGAGTCCGCCCCTTCCGGGATCTAATTTAGCTACAGCAAACACGTAGCTAGTGTAAATATGCCGTTTTTTGTGACATTATGAATGTTTTTAACGTCGCGTGTTAACTGACACATGCGCACTTATTCAAAGAGAATCCTCACCACAATGCTGCACTTTGGCCACCATTTTTAGAGTAATAAGAGCATTTCACCATGGAATGGCCATTTATTCATTGTATCTGAGCACAAAGGAATTATGCTGCGATAACATAGACACATGATCGGACAAGCTAAAGTATCACCACTAATAAAAGACATGCATGCTTGCACCGAACCACCATGCATGACTTTGCATACACCAGGTGTATGTTGCATGTCTTTTCTATGATTGACTGTTTATGTGAATAAAACGACTCACGGAGTGCACATGAAAAGACAAGCGCACCACGAGTGGAAGCATATCGAAACAAAAATGGAGCAGTCTCATTTATGTCTCTCTGAAGGTTGTGCGTGTCCTTTATGTTGTGTGTTTTTTGTCTTACAGGTTTTAACCATACAGTGGGTCCGTAAGTACGGTTACACCACTGCATGCACAGCACACCTTAGCGCGTGTGCTGAGAAATATATATACGTGGCTCATTTTTGTCACAGCACATTTTTTCTCACTGTATGGTCCTGAAGAAAGCCTCACTACTGTTGACGAGGCTGAAACATGTCGACCAGTTTTTGAGGGATAACGAAGACTAATTGTCCATCTTCACTCTATCCCCCTTTTCTCTTTTAACTATGTCCTGGGCCAAAGGGAATAAAAAAAAGTGTCAGCCAGGAGTCCCAGAGGCATTTTTAACTTCACCACTTTTTGAGCACACATCACACAGAAACAAAACCCGCTCCACTATAATTCAGGCGTCGAAGCACAGCTGGGTTGCATTCGGCTGCCCAGCTGGGAACCCGATGATGAAGCATGCCATCAACTAGGTTGGTGGGTGAGGGTTCTTCTTAAAAACCTATGAGGTTCCTGGCACTCCAGTACTTTCAGTAGAGTCTTCCTTGCTTAAGGATTCACTAATGGGTCCGTCCGCATTGTTTTTGAGTTGTCACTTTCCTCAGAGGAAACTATTGGTCCTGAGTTTATGTTCTGAGGCCCTGGAAAGGCAAGTAACTAGTACTTGAATATGAATTTTGAGAAAGAAATCGTAAGTCTTCAGACTTGACTTAACAATTTGACTTCCATTTGCCCTTGTAACCAGAGCACAATAGTTTGGTGTCTTGATTATACGTTTATTATATAAAGGAAGAATATGGCTTTAACATATCCTCACAACATTTATACCAGTTTTAGCATTACAATACTAGCTATGTTTTAAAATACTTGCCAAGTGGCAACCCTAAGTGCATAATGTGCACACAGTTGTACCTAGATATTGGATGACATCAATTCATTGCCATGCTGCTGTTTGTGCACTTCCAGTTGGCCAGGGTAGTCTAGCCAGACTGTCTCCATTACAATCCTCAGTAACCTAAGTTGAACAAAGTAGAATGATGATTAGATCATACAAGTGCTCTTCACTTCCCTTGCTCTCATGGTGGTAATACCAACAACTATACACCTCCTGCCTGGTCTTATCAATCAATCAATCAAACAACGCTTTATTCGATTACTGTCGTAGACAATAATAAAAGCACATAAAACCACATACAATACACAGTAAAAATAAGAACATCTAATATAAAAAATAATTCATTTCATTACTATCTCTTATTTAATAATAGGACCAGACGTTCATTATACAATACATTTCCTGCAATTAAGTACACTCTTTAGAAACATTACTAGCCTCCAAACTATATGTTCATTTTCCAAAGACTGTAATACAATAAGCGCAGGACGACATTGTCTGATACCCAAAGATTTTAAAATTGGAACAATCCACATTTTCCTAGCTCCATTATAAAATCTGCAGAATAAAACAGCATGCAAAGTTGATTGTTCTGAATGGTCATCGCAGGGACATAGATGCATCATTTGTGACCAGTCATTCATTTCTGGGAAACTTATAAGTCTATGTAAGATCCCAAATCTGAATCTGGTTAGCAAGAACCTGTCATAACCGCCCAGTACAATATTTAAATAAGGTTGAATATTAAAAGTTATTAAAATCAGTTTGTTAGACAGTACAGTGGGCTTTGTGATCTCTGCCGATAGCCTGAGTGTTTCTAACAACATTAGGCCCTCTTTTGTTAACTCTTTCCTTGTGATGGTGGACATGGTACTCGGCATAATGTAATAATTTGGGTGGCCCAGATCACGCATAAAAGTGCGAACATACCTTAGCCACGGGATGGTTAAAGCCCCTTCCAGGTTAAAACTGTCCTTTAAACTGTCCTGATTGAGTACGGTTTTTATCGATGACCATGTCCTGTGCCATAAAAGAATGGGTTCCATTTTTATAAGGTCTGCAATGTATGGCATGCCCAATTCTGAGTGGCAAACATACAACGATATGCTATTCGGGACTGCCAGAATATATCTCTGGTCTTATCATTAGATGTACATGTCAGTCTCCCCTTGTGAATGAGAATCGGTGCAGACGACCTCCTGCCTGATGATCTCCACATCTAAAAAGATGAAGTAGGGGGCCATCTTGCTTCTCTTCTCACACACTTTCAGGGTTTGTAGGCACAGCAGAAGAATGGAGTGGAGGTCATTTACAGTGGAATCATCAGGAATGGGTGATTTTTCATTTGCTCTAATGTTACTTCTGGGTATGTGTGATTGGTGGATAAATCTGAACTGCAATGTAAAAATATGATCTGAAAAACAGCTATCACAGGTGACTGAAAGGGAAGGAGAGGGACAACAGTCTCTCTTTATGAGTGACCCAGATAACTTTGCGATGTGCGGTGTTTGGTGGCTAACACCACACTCCTACAGTTTTACCCGGATAAATTTCAGCATGTCAAATCTGCCCAAATTTATGGGAGGAAAAATGACAGGAAAATACCAGGACAAGCAGACTTTGGTGCTGAAACCTCCAGAGGCTGGATGTTATTCCTCATGATAGTGGACAAACGCATATTTGGGTGCTATATATTGCCTATGTCTAGGCCAGTGTGTCAAATTTCATTCTGTATGATAATTTCTCAAATACTGGGCCGTTTAATGACCGCCAAGCTGCATAGATTGGTGCCCAATGGTGCAGTAAACTACTTACATCTCACCACCACTCCTTGCATTATACATTCAGTTATATTACATTATCAGAGCATGTAGGATTATCTTTGCATGTTCTAAGTATAATTTTCCACACTTAGAAACTGGAATGTAATATCTACATGTTAGTCAAGTCACATTCCTAGGTGCAGCATGAGACATGATTGTGACTGTGACTACTGATATGTGGTATGTGTTCACATGGCCCTGATTGGTTGTTGCATAATAAATAGGTAACAATGGTGTTTCATTATGTCTTGTATGGACAGTGACGTCGCCCACCTTTCATTATTGACTCAACACTTTCCTGTCACTGTGATACAAAACCTGACTTGCAGCTAAAGCGAAGAGTAGAGCCAAAAGGTTGGTCATGTGTTTGTATATGTAGACTTTAACCTCTGTGCACTGGCCCAGATTTGGGAGATGGATTGGCCATAGTGCCAATCTATGCATATACCACGTCTCAAAATTATTTTAGGAAGAATGCAACTAGTTAGGATAATCGGGCACACTAATTCTGGGGGTACTAAAGCACTGCTTGTGTATGCCAATTGTGCTTGTTTTGATACCACAAGTTATTGTCTGTGCTCTTTTGTACCTCTGTTGAGACACAGTGGTTGGATCCGTTCAGGTGTGAGGAAATGGGATAAAGGTCATACTCAGCATCAAAATTAAGCAGCCAAAAGTATTCATACTCCATTTTCATGCATTCAAAGAGTTAATCAGGGGTCTATGAGGATCTGAATGCGATGTGTGATATTCACTGTAATATCATGCCCCAGGTGCGCATGATGTTCTATTCTAACTTTGCTTTACTTACCTAGTGGCCATGTCACCATACTTACGGACAAATATTTAACATGTTATCATCAACTGGTGAAAGATGACGCTGCCATGTGAGGTGTCATGTATTGAACTAGGAAGGGCTGTGTACATATGAGTGAAGAAACCCTGGTATGACAAATAGCTTGCACATTGATGTAGTGCCAGTGAGGTCTTCTGCAATATGTGTGTGCCTTGTGACATGGTGTTTGGAGTGCCACATATGTGCAGTTAATGACAACTAGCACACAATGGAAATCGACTATAGCACTGCAGTGCACCTGTTGTCTGCCCTGCAGTCATTGCGCATTGTGATATACTGCTACGTTTGGCTGGTATGTAGGTCAACACTTGGTGTAAGCACCGGGATTGGCTGGCCTGTACAATGCAAGCCTTGGCCCTGCCAGTCCTCTGGAACCGTTAAGTGGCCAGGTAGGGGAGGGTGACCAGTATGTTGACTTGCTCAGGTATGGCATGATAGCACACCAATATTGATGCTAGCTGTTGCTCCTATTCTCCATCTATGTCCAGGATCACATTAGGAGAGAAGTGGTATCTCATCAATGCCTTTTCCTGAGATATACAAAACACATTCATGCTCTTCATCTACATCTTCTCTGTCTTCCTCAAGTAGTTGTTCCAGTGAGGTATTTCTGTGAGTAGTTTCCAAGATTAAAGACATACCTTATCCTCAGCAGCGACTGGTGCAGGTAAGCATGGTGGGGCGGGGCAGGAGGGCAATGTCGACAGACAACAGAATAGGATTAATTTATTTATTTAATTTTCCCTATTCTGTAATCTGTCGACATCCCTCCCCAGCCCACCCCACCCTGCACCACCACGCTTACCTGCACTGGACGCTTCTGCTTAGTCTAGAGTAAAATTATCCTATTTACAGAAATTGCTTTGTGTATCAATGGTAGATATTCAGAAAAAACTCATATCTAAGACTGGAACAAAACAACTACTCGCAGAAAATGTTTTGTAAATCAGTTTTTTCTTGTTAATTTTTGATAGAGAGACAGGTATATGGCATCCAGTTACTAATATTTTCACGAAAATGTTTCTCTTCCTGCAGAACTACAGGTTTGCTCTATCAACAAATATCCAGTCCGTTAATGGTTATCCAGTTTTAATGAACATCATTAGCAATGCATTTCTGAGAAACTTCAGCTCCACAGAGCGCATCCGGATTTGGAACAATGTGTTTCTGGAGGTGAGTAAAATGTGTGATTTTGTGAACCTTGTCCCATTTTTATATGGATTGCATAAATAAAGTTGTTACTGTGTGGAAAAAGGTGAACCTGCATCGCAAAGTTTTCAAACTAAATCATGAGCTGCGTAGTTGAAGGTATTGTTGCCTCTTCAAATGCATTAAAACAGAAAGGAAACATTCACCTGATTTAGAGAGTGGCAGACAAGCTACTGTATCACAAAGGATACAAGCTAACCTGTCTGTCAAACTCTCAGACTGCCCGCTTCATATGGTGACAGGCAGACCATAACCTTTTTGTTAATGGAGCCCCCGTTGACTTCGTCGATGCAAAACTTTCTCTGATGGCCCAAAAGAGTAGGGGCTGTTACAGGAAGGACATTACATTGCTAGCCCTATTTAGGGTGATGTAGAGGAAATTGCATTTTATTTGTAGGGGGCATAATCACACATGCAGAGCACACACGCATATAATCCTTTGTCATATTAATGCAAAGTGTTAGAATTTTGAAATGTAATAACTTGAAACGTGATGTGTTTAGGCCATTAAGTAGTAACATGGAGAATTAATGTAGAAAGTGAATGTAACTAGCATAAAATATTAACTTGAATAGCTCGTGTTGTGGTATTGACATCAGTTAATGTACTAAAATCGTTATTAATTGTGTTTTATATATAGGTAAATGTATTAATTGATTTAGCCATATTTCCTATGCAATTTCGTAAAGCTCACATGTCATTCTCTTATGTTAGCTGAATCTTGTAGACCTGAAACGCATTTCCCTGGAAACTCTTGCTTTAGAATTTATAGCTGAATTTCATGTGTACTGTGGAATTTGGTGCAGGTAGAAGAAGCACCCTTGTAAGCTAAAATAATGTCTTTGTTTTATTAGTCATTAGTTATAATGAGTTAAAGGAGAAAAAACATGTTTCCTGACAAGGGATTTCCCAAGGGTAGAGGGAACCGAGAAACAGCACTTACCCTAAACTGGACAGCAGTATGTATTTTAATTATTCTACCCTCTGTGGTGCCATGGCATTACAGTAGGTTCCATTCCTTAAATTATATCTTGCATTTTCCCCAGGGAGGGTCAAAACCCCATCAACACTTAATGCAAACAAACTGCATGTCATTTCACAAAGTGATGTAACAACACTCAGAGCCGTCCTGCTGTAATGCAATAGAATTATCTAGCTGGTTGCTTACCTACATGCCTTTAATATTTTACTTTCGTTTACTCACAAGTTTGGTTATGGTTCTTTCACATAAGGGTCATGGCACAATTTCTTGTTACATTGTTATTTCTCAGAAATGCTCCATGAGAACAAATAAACCTGTAGTTTACATTGGAACCTACTGTGCTAAGGAATTTTTCAGGCTTGCTATTATAGCCTTAGAGCTTGACATAGCAGGCTCTCCCGGCCATTAAAGGCCCTCTCCAGTGTTAAAGCCCTGCGCCAAAGGTGAGGGCCTTTAACAAGGGAGTGGGCCTTTAATGGCTAGTAGAGCCTACTATGGAGGGCTCTAAGGCTATTAGAATATTCCGACCCTAGAAGGCAGAATGTTCTAATCTGTAAAACAAAGGCCTCACAGAGCCCGAGGGGTTGAAATCCCCTCGGGCACTGTGAGGTCTTTGTTCACAGCAAGAGCTGTGAACAAACATTGGAATGTTGATGCTCCTGGATTCTACCGGCCATTAGAAGCCCGGAGCACTCCACTGTGTTCAATGGAGCTCTGAACATTCCAGTGTTCTAATGTTGCATGACTTGCAGTAATTTTACTTTTTATACCAGGCATTTTTAACTATAAATGAGTTCTCTGTGAGCCATTGTGTTTTGTATGCAACCTACCCTGAACTGTGACATGGAATCACTTTCCTCATTGTTCTCTTCAACTGTTGTTAGAGGTACCAATATGGCTGTAGTACATTTTAAGGCTTTTAACATAACTTATTCGCCTGTTGCGTAAAGGTCATAAGGTCAGTGATGTAGTGTGCCTTACTTTTCTTGGCAGCCAAATTGTAGGGCACATTTGAATTATCATTAAGGGCCCAGAGATTCCAAGTTTCCACAATCCAAACCTTGGGCCTCAATCACAAAGTTTATGTGTGTAGATTTACTCAAGTATAGCTGTACTCCTAACCCAGGTGTAAGCATACACTTTTTTGGATTTTGGAGATTTATTTCTAGATGTAGACTTAAGAATCGGGTCGAAACTCATTTGATTAGATTTACAAATGCAAAGTTACTTACTCCTATTTACTAAGTTAAATTTACACGCATAGATTTACTCATGTGTATACGTACTACTGCACCTTATAGTAATTTGACTCTTATTTGCTATTCACCATTTCCAAGTGTAGATTTACTATTAGATGCAGACTTGCATGTCTGCACACCTTCATAATAGGGATGGAGCCTGTTCAAACACGATTTTGGAGTGAAAGTTACTGGTAGTAACTTTTCACACGTATGCGGAGGTCTCTGCCACAGGGGCGCACTACTCCCTTTGGTAAAGTATAGGAAAAAGTAATAAAATGTAATATTTATTAAAAAATATTTAAAACATTTTACTATAAAATAAAATGTAAATTAACTCAAACTAACTATTAACTAGAAAATAAACTTTACAGCACAACCCCTCAAATTAAACATGTAAAAAATAATTACATAAATAAATATATATTAAATTTATAATTATCAAAAATTCTGCCTTCACTGTCATTTTTACATTTAATTATTGGTTAGTTAAGTTTATTAAAAGTTTGTGAATATATAAATATCTATATATATCTAAATATATATATATAGATATATATATATTATCTACTGGCAGTCACCAGAAGGTAGTTATAGTTAGGACCTAGTTTCCATAGGAAAAGCATTTTTTGACTTGGCTATAACTTTGTCCTAATTTCATCAATCTGCATGAAATTTACACAAAAAAGTCTCAAGGTGGGTTCTATTGTTATGGAAAGTTTGGGGTGATCTGTGCAGTCGGGACCGAGAATTTGGGGCACGAAATAAGGTTGTGTTTGTAATGTTAATTCCTATGGGAACCTTTAGCTGCACCTACAGCCTGACCCGCTGAATAGACTTACATCAAATTTGGCAGGGAGGTGGATGTTGGTTCATGGAAGTGCCTTTTTCTTATTTGGTGTAAATCTGTTTGGTAGTTGTTGAGAAATTTAAGTTTAAAATTATAGTGAAATCTCTGACCGTAGATATTTTGCAAAGGTTTCTCAATAAATCGCGAATGCACGAGCCAACGGGAATGCTCTGATTGGCTGTACGTACTCTGAATAGAAAGTTACAGCAGCCATTTTATCTATCGGGAACGGCTCCCAGGGCTGAAAATTTGTGTGCAAGCCCACATAAGGGGTCAGGGTGGAGATACCCATGGTTGAGAAATGGGGGTGTTAGTGACACAAAAGATGTGTCCAAAATTGATTTGATGTGCAATCGTGGGGACATTGCGACTTTCAATGGCATCGTAAATATTGGTGGAAATATAAAAAAATATATCAGTGAATCATTAATATGCATTGTTATAGAGATATTGATAAATGTTTTTATAGATTTATTTATATAGTAAGTTATCTACTGTGATGGTTAGAATTAATTATGTAGTTATCATTTTTTAATGTGGTGGTGGCTATTGAATTCCTACTTTTGCTTTCAGCTTTCGCGACGTAACCGCGGGGATCACAATTACCAACTTCATCGCGATCTCCGGCCTACTGTGAAAACAGAAAATAGGTTTTAGAGATGGTTGTTCTAGAAATACACTAAAAACATGAGTTTGAAGTGTACAGTAATGAACCCCTAATCTGTAAAATACTGTAGTATGTGTGGATATATGTGTTTAGACTTTATGGAAAAGGTGCAATCGTCGCTCTTAACGACGTCATCGTGACACCCTGAATCACTGCAAAAACGGAAAATAGGTCTTAAAGATGGATTTTAAAGAGAATTAGGACAAAAACTTTAGTTTAAACATGTTTTTAAAGAAACATTTATATAGTAATATGTGTAGGGTAATGTTCAAAATGGATTTTCTTACATATTATTTATGTGTGTGTTGGTGGTCATTGAATGTCTTTTTTTGTTTTCCATTTTCGCGACGAGTCCATGGGGATCGTCATGTCATCATGAAGATCCCCAAAAACTAAAGGAAAAATAAAACCTTTACAAAAATAATTCACAATATTTTGGGTACTAGGGTGGCTCTGACTAGAGCCGTTGCGTTGGTTGTGTGTATATGGCTTGTACACATAAGAGCGAATGCAGAGTTTCAGGTAAGTTAGAAACACCCTGTTGCCTTCATCTGTAAAATGCACTCCATCATTTCTATAAATTCCAGGCACGTCAAAATGGAGATTGTTGTTATAGATACAGCCCATTCGATAGTCTCTGAGGAATGCAGAAACAGGTTTATTAACATGTTTCCTGGCTTTGTCAATCTGTGGACATAATTGATTTGACCACTTCCATTTCTATCTTTGGCATATATTAGAATACACTGAGACAGTGTGAGGGAAAAGCAACATCAGTTCTGCAAAGGTTTCTTTCATTAGGATTTCCAGCCCTACCCCAGTCAATGTGCCTAGGTCATTGCCACCGGAGTGCACAATGATGAGGTGAGGAGCTTGGGAATCCACAATGGATTTAACCAAAGCCAGCAACTGATGAAACTTTAATCCTCTCTAACCAAACCAAGTAATCTGCACATTTGGCAAACCCAAGTCCCCGTCAATACCTCTCTTCTTTGCAGCCTCTTTAGCCCAATAGATATAGCTGTGGCCCACAGTCCATACTTTAAGCATTTTGAAGTGAAGGAGCAATAGTAGTCAGGAGAAGGCTGGAGCTCAATGAGGTAGTTTTCCCAAGGAAAAGCAGTTAAAATGGAGGTGTTTTTTATTTTTTATTTAAAAAATATATATATTTCATTGGATGCTGTCAGCATGAAAGTGAATAAAATTACTTAGTGTTGTGGATGCCTTAGCAAGAAGTCTTATTATTGGCTGTTGTTTAAGAAAATAAATGAAATACAAACATGGATATGCTTTTGAATCTGTGGAGTAAAGCACACCTGCTGTATCTTATTTGGAAGCAGCATGTTCCTTCTAGAATGTGCTGTGAACTTGTGACCTACTGGTTCCACTGGGTTGCTAGGTACACTGAGCTAAGACTGTACTGGGGGGAAGGGTGTTAAAGAGACAGAATTTTTTTTTTTAAAGTTGAGGAGTGATGACACAATGTAAGTAATGGCAAGTTTTAATTTCCAACTCCGGACTATGTAATAAACTGTTGTGTAGTATTTCAATTTCAGGAAAATGAAGCTAGATATAGGCTTGAACTCTCGTTTTTTTTGCGATTTCTCCGAGATGATTGTGAAAACATAGCAAAAACGTGCTAATTGGAACCTCGTTTTGAAAGAGAGGGAAAGGGTTAACAGATGCTAACCATTCACAAGTGGAGATGCAGTAGTCTAAAATGAAAGACATGATTTCATTTGCTGCCTTTCTCATCATGATAGAGTGGAAAGTTGAAGAGGTTGACATTTTAGAGTTGCTTTGTATGAGAGTGGTGTAACATTCTTGTGATTAGTTTTTACAAATCTTAACAGTGTCAAAACTATCAAGAAAGAGCTAACACAACAATATAATCTACAAACTCAATTCACTGTTATGTATCTAACTTTGTAATTATTTTAAAAATGTACATTAGAAATGAAGATGTATATGGGAGTTTGATTGAAAGGAGTATCACAGTGATGTAAAAAAATATATGAGATGAACTGTATCTATTAGAAAATATGTGTTTAAGAGGTTAGTGGTGAATGTTTTGGGAAGTAAGAGAAAAATGAATTAGTGCCTCTTTATTACATTGTGTATTTTATTGAAAAATAACAGTATAGTCTTGTGGAAAGTTGCAATAAGGAACTAAGAATGTTTTAAATGTCTAAACATCATGTGTTGAATAGATACATCTGTTATTTGTCTTCTGGGTAGTGAGAAATAAAAGATGAGAACATGTTGTCCACCTGTATATGTATTAAAAAGAAGTAATACTTGTTAGGTGTGTATTGGGAAGTGTATGTCAATGTGTTTTTTAACACATATGACCGTTTTGCATATGCTTAGATTGTGAGATATGGTTTTTGTGCTTGCGCATACCTATATATACAGTGGGACTTTTTAGTTTACTTAAAGATGCAGAGAGATATATATTTCTGGAAGATGGCTTGAAGGTGTACATCTATTAAGAAATTGCATATATGTTTACATGGTGATCTATGTTCAGAAAGGCTGATGAAAATTTCATGTACATGGTGAGGGTAGGGTTTTTCTTTATACATGGTTTGTTTAAAATTGAGAAGGATTAAAAATGCAGAATGCTTCGAGAGTTCTTGTGCTAGCTTCATTTAGAGTGTAACCTTTGTTTGAGATATGCTGAATATATGTTTTAGAATGCAGAAGAAGTATTTCAGAAATGATGTAGGTATGCCATTCACAAAAGGTTTTGTGCTTTGAAAAATTTCAAAATGTTGTTTTCCGTTTTAGAAACTTACTGATGCATGTGCACACTGATTAACAAAGTGATGTATGTTTCCAGAGAGCCATGTATGCAATTATTTATCAAGTTTGATACCTAGATTACTCTCACACATAGCTCAGAAGAAAAGTATATATAGTAAAACAGGTAGTTTGATACTGACAGAAGGAGATAACCAATGAATCAGAGATATAGTGACAACTGTTATGTATCTAACAGCAATGAAGGTACTTTCACAGTCAGTCAGGTAGTATTCAGTCACTCATGCAATCACTCAGCTACTACTCAGGCAGTCATCAAATCCGTGATTCACCATCCATGGAGTTATTCAATTACCCAGACACTACACATGTACTCTTGCAATCAGGATGGCAGAAATTATGTAGTCATTCAACTATGGAGGAACTACTTATACATTCATCTAATCACCCAGACAGTAACCATTTACTTATGCAATTAACAAGGCTGTAACTATGCAGTCATTGTAATACTTGCGCAGAAGCTATGAAGTCATCTAAGCATACACTTACAACCCATGCAGTCATTGAAATACTGAGGCACACGCATGAACTCATACAAACACTACTCATGCAGTCATCTAATTATGTAGATAGTACTATTGTAGTAAACCTGTTAATCATGTATTAGCTATGTACTCATTTAATTACTGAGGGTATACTCTTGCACTAATACAATCACCCCAGCAGTACACTTACTTTCATCCAATCTCTCAAGGTTTAAGAATGAAGTCATGAAATCACTCAGACACTAGTCACGCACCCATGTAATCAGCCAGAGATTACTGATGCACTCACTGAATTATCCAGGCACTACCCATTTAGTTCTCTAAACACACAGGCACTACCTGTTTCCTGAATCAAAAATACATGGGCAGCAGCCAAGTCGTCATGCAATCACTGAAACACTAGCGATGCACTCATGCAATCTGCTAGATGCTATGCATGTACCTAAACAATCATGTATGCACTTTCCATGCACTCTATAAATCATCTATATACTATCTATGCACTCCTGCAATCATCCAGACACCAAAGTTGCACTCATTTAATCATCCAACCAGTATCTATGCATGTATTGAATTATTGAGCCATTAGTCATGCACTTATCTATTCATCCAGACATTACTCATGCACTCATGCAAACACCCAGATAGTAGTTATGTACTCATGTAAACATGTAGGCAGTACCTAATCAGCTATGGAACGACCCATGGAGTTCTGATATACTCAGGGAATAATCTAGGCAGTGTGTGTATTCTCAAAGAATCACGTAAGTACTATGTATGCTCCAATTCAATCATCCAGGGAGTATTCATGTATTAAGCCACAAACACATGTTTTTACAAGTTTTACTAAAGAATATGTAGTATTTTAGAACCATCTGGTAAATTATATATGCAAGGTGTGGCATACTCTTTGGATGTAGTTGGAAAATTAGTGAGGTATATATGCTTTGATAGACATTAATGGGCAGATTGTTATATGCACCGTTTACTAAAATTTAAATCTGATACATTTAAGTACAACAGTACTGAGATAGTAAATAGACCACTGACACAGTGGTAGAGAGGCATCAAATAGCTCTTATGTTGTGTTTTTGTATTTATAGTGTTGAGACGCTGTATGTACTTGTACACTTGGGGCTAAATTTAGAAGAAAGTAATGCAGTGTGCAAGGGTGCCTGTGTAGTGGGGATGATTGTTTTTGTGCAGGAAGGGACACCTTCCTGTACAAAAACAATCACAAGAGGTATTTTCCACTTTGTATGTGTGCTGTAGAATGCAGCAGGCATAAAAATAGGAATAAATGAGGAGAAAGAAAAGTATATCTCCTCATTGCATCTCCCTATAACTTCCCTAGGGAGGTGTAGGATTCTGACGCATTGCCAGGTTTACAAATTGTTGTACATTTGAATATGTGGCAGAAACCATGGGTGTTGCATGGGAACACCCACAGCAACACACATGGCATGATTCTTTCATACAAAGTGCTGTCTGAAAAGCACCTTTATTTATAAGGCCATGAAAAGCTATACAGAGTGGCTTTACGAGGCTTTGCAAATATGGAGCAGCACATTCTGGCTCTGGTGTGTCAAAAAAGACGCTCCGAAAAGTGCATGGGGCTTGTAAATATGCCTCCTTCCCTTGAGGTTCATTTTAAAATTTACTACAGAAGGGATAAACTGTTCTTTCACCATGTATAAGTGAAAAGTGAGAAGTGAGATATGCTGTAGCTGTGTTGTACAAGAGGGTGCTAAAATGTTGAAAGGTAACTAATAAATAAAGTTTTGTGTTTTGCTCTGGGTTTATGTTGAAGTAAGCACATGTAGTAATATTTCTAGGTTCATCTGTAGATTTAAAGCGGCAACATAACATGAAACTGTTTTGTGTTATGTGTAAGTCACTAGTAAAGTAGGTAGATTGGCTAGGGTAAAAATTTAAATATAATTGTTTTCCTTTTACAGAACAATATGTACAACACTACACACAGTTGCAATGCCTTCTAAAGCTCGGATGAAAAAGCAACGGAAGCAACAACAGTATGTTTGCAGAAATTATTTACAAAATGGCCAAAATGCAGAAAAAGTGGTGAAAGAAAAAAGAGCTACTGATAAGAGGACACATATACACTTCTTAAAAGTATATGCACACATTTCCGAAGATTAGAAAATAAAGATAATGAAATTATGCCTATGAGAAACAATCAGAGTGGACAAACAGTACTTTGCAAGAAGAGAAAAGATTGTAAAAGAAGAGAAAAGATTGTAAAAGACATGGACACACGTTAAACAGGAGACAGAAGCAGTTTAAGGAAATCAGAGCCAGAATGTTTCATAGTATAGTGGTTATAAATCTACAGAGAACTATGAAGAAGTATAGAAGAAAGAGAGAGGCACTGAAACAGAAAGAATGAGTTGAGGGAGTAGTTGATAAGGCCTTTGCTTTGAAGAGGAAGCTTTTCATTTTGATTCTAAATAGAATGAAGACTCTTGACAAAATAGTGTTGTGCATGAAAAGACAAAACCAGAAGAAAAGATTAGTGAATAGAAGTAACTTTTGTAAAGTTTTTAGTGGAGAATGGATGCATAATTCTAGCACAGAGCCTTTCTTTAAAGAAAAAAGCTATCTCCTGGATAACAGATTAGTTCATGCTATTGATGAAAGCGGACAATGTTATGAAATAAAGAATGGCAGTCCCATAGCAAAAGATGTGATGCTACCTAGAAATGTAGAAGAAGTTATTGCAGAAGAGGTACAAGGGAGGCATAGTCAGGCCCCTGTATACAAATGGAATTATAGTACTGTTTGTAGTATTAGACCGCAATCCATTGATATATTAAGGAAATTCCTACGTATGTTTCCAAGGTGAAGTTTAAAACACAAAATAAGTACTTTACAAGGTTTAGATCCTTGCAAGCTGAGAAAGCATACAAATTTGCAGGGACACTCACTAGCTTGTTTATCAAAGAAAGTGTGCTAAAGCACCTTTCATCATTTTAGGATGTTAGCTGTACACCACTCAACAATGTGAACTTTAGTTAGGAGTCTGTATTATGTGAAAACTCCTGCTTTATGCTTAGGCGAAATCAATAGGGCACTTCTGCATGGTACTGTGGCAGAGGTAGAAAAGGTTTGTGATGATGTACAGTTTCATTTCTTTGGTCCAGAACAGGACTGTATGGAATGTGAAGACTTTATAACAGGAGGAGTTGCAGAACAGGACAAAGGTACTGCAGTTGATAGTTTGGAAAAAGAGATTACAAAATTTAAGACAGTATGTGTTGAAAAACCAGAGTATGTTTGTTTTTGTTTTCGATGCACTCACTACAAGAATCAAACGTGGACTGTTGACTTATATTTAAAAAGTGGAATAGAGAATAAGGATAACTGGCAAACGTTTGCACTGTATTTGTTTGTAGAGGAAAGATTTCACTTGTCCACACAACAAGTTATATGTAAGTACTGCTACAATAAATTAGAGGATGATAAAATGCCTGCTAGAGCTCTGCATAACAAGTTAGAACTGGTTCCCATTCCAGAAGCACTTCAAGGTTTAAATATTTATGAGTCCATTCTTATCCAAACTATACATCCTTTTCAGGCTATAGTACGTATGGAGCCAAAGACAGGCAAGTTACCCCCAACAGAGCTGCAAAAAGGTCTAAAAGGTAGAGTAGAGTATTTGCCATTAGATGTCACAGAAAACATTGATGGTAGGGGTAGATAGAGATTTAGAGGAAGAACTAGTAATTCTTGGAAATGGTGTGCCTACCAAGAACAAGAAGATATGGCAGGAGTTAGTAGATGTTACCAAAGGTAAAAATACAACTTTATATCTGGTACAAAGCAATGCGGAAATGTGGAAAGCCTGCAAGATATCACACATGTGGAGGATCAGACATTTCCATCAACAGGTCAGATTGAGAAAGTGGATCAGTCCAGGACAGAAGAAATTTATGAACATTATAGCATCCACCCTTTACCTTCTAAAGAGGTTATTGGTGATGCCATTGAGCTGTTTCAAATGAAGGAAACAAAAGGAGCTCCATTAAGTGTGTGGGAAAAAAGTTTAGCAGCTCAGTGTTTCCCACATCTTTTTCCTACTGGAGAAGGTGGCAGATATGACGAGCTGCCTATGTAAATTCCTGCAGCTGAGTATGGATGTAGTAGACTTTATTCAGAAGACCATAGATTTCGTCAGTGTATTCCGTATATATTTCACCTATTATTTGAGAGTGACTTGTCTGGCCTCTCATATGCTGTGAATCATATTCTAAAAACAGGAGTTTATTTGCATAATATATCAGCAAGAGAACGTTTGAAAAAAGTTCAAGGAAAAGATGAGCACTTGGAATACAATTTATTAAACCTAATGGCATGTCAGTGTAGTACTAATGAATATTGGTATCGGCGTCATGGTAAACTCAAGTGCATGTTGAGGAACCTTGGAGCACCTACTTGGTTCCTGATACTGAGTTGTGCTGAATATGCTTGGTATGACCTACTAGAATTCTTGCAGGAGGCAAATTCAAATATAAAAGACATTCATCTGAAGACGCCAGGAGAATTGTGCTCACTAGACCCTGCAAATGTTTGCAGATATTTTAATCTCAGATTTCAAGCAATGATGGCTTTCATCTTGAACAAAACAAAACCTCCTCTTGGTGAAGTGATTGATTTCTTTTGGCATAAAGAGTACCAAGCCAGAGGTGCTCCCCATATTCACATGCTGTTGTGGGTAAAAGATGCCCCAAAGTTTGGAACAGACAGTGATGAGTCTGTGTTTTCTTTTACTGAGCTGTATGTAACTTGTTCCATCCCAAAGGAGAGTAGTGACAACATTTTAGGACAATAAGTTCTACGATTCCAAAATCATAGATGCGGAAAATACTGTCAACGTAGATACAGAGCAAAAGGGAAATTTTATACAAGATGTCGTTTTGGATTCCCACAACCTCTCATCTCACAAGGAAGAGTCAACAGCTTTTTGTCTGCAGTTAGGCATACACTTACAAAGAAATCACTGAAAAATACATACAACCTAAGAAGAACAGAGGCCTCCAAGTACATTAATGACTATATCCCTGTGATTCTTAAGATGTGGAATGCAAACATGGATGTGCAGTTTGTTGCAGACAACTCAATTGCTGTTGCTCGGTATGTTACATCTTATATAACAAAGTCAGAGAAAATTGAGATGAAATAGATGTGGGAAGAGATTTCAGCAGAAAAGAGTCTTAGGAAGAAAGTGTACAGATTTAGTTTGAAAATGCTTTCTCACACAGAGATAGGCTCCTATGAATGTGTTGACTGGTTATGCTCAGCTAGTTTGTTTTCTAAATCTAGAACATGGGTTAGTTGAGGGCTTGCTAAGACTTGTAACAGAGTACTGAAGTCTTTTCATAAAATTCAATATCTTGCAGAATTTGAGCCACACAGTACAGATATTCTGAAGAGTAACATGCTGGATATGTACTATCCAAGAGGAAGTCATCATCTGGAAAGCATGTGTCTTTATGAAATACTTCAACATTATACTTTCAGAAGTAATGTCAATGAAAACATAGATGAGGGAAATTTTGCTGTGGCTGGATGCGAAGGATGTTTGGTGAAACATAACAAAGGAAATGTAATCAACCACCAAAAGCTAAGTTGCCAAACTCCAGACAAAAGAGAGTTTTTCTATTTAGCCTTGTTACAGTTGTTTAAGCCATGGCGAACTGAAAGTGAGCTACTTGGAGAATTTGACTGTTATGAAGTATCTTTCAACGCTGTGAAAGACAGCATTGAGTGTTCTGTGTTTCCAGTGTATCTTCAAATGTTGAGAGATGAGACTGAACAAGAACAAACATTTGCTGCTGAAATAGCAAGAGCGAGTTCTCAGAGCAGTCAAACTTCAGCACCTGGAAGACAAGATCCTCTTGGACAGCCAATCATTGAAAATGAAGCTGCAAGAGCTATGAATGAGGTGGAGAATGCAATACAGCAAGGAAGACAGGAAACTATGGATCTAGAACTACTAATACAACAATTGAATGCAGATCCGAAAGACATTTTTTAAGAGGAAAAAGGTAAAGTAGAACATGGGTTTCTCCATGAGAATAAAAAGTGTGCATGTTCTACATATACACCAGTTCTATTGTACATAAGTGGTCAAGCTGGAACTGGAACAGGCTTCTTGATTAAAGTACTGACAAGTTACCTACAGAAGAGAACAGATTCCAATTTGTCGTGTAAATTCACTGCACCAACAGGCTTAGCTGCTCATAATGTTCGAGGATTTACCCTTCATCGATTGTTAATGCTGCCTGTTGAACATGACAACAAATTAAAATACAACACATTATCTGGTGATGCTTGTCATGCAGTGGCAAGAGTATTAAAGACATTAAAACTACTAATTATTGATGAAGTGAGCATGGTGTCTAACCTAATGCTAGCTTTTATACATTTAAGAACGCAGCAAATATTAAAAACTGACTACGATGTATTTTTTGGAGGAAAACACTTAATAGTCTTTGGAGACCTGCTACAACTAATTCCCGTAAAAGGACAACCTGTATTCAAGAAACTACTACATAATGAAACAAGGAATTCACTAGGAAGTATTGGAAATGTAAACATTTGGGAAAGCTTTCAATACAAAGAGTTAATCCAAAATATGTGCCAAGCATCAGATCTGCATTATGCAGATATACTAAAGGATACAATAGCGGGAGTCCTCACAAAAGAGGGAACGACAGTATTACAAACCCAGCTCATCAAAAACTTGTTTCCAAGAAATGTTTCAGATGCTGAAGTAATGTACAATTTTGATAAGGAAGAGAACACTATTGTTTGTTGGATGCCAATTCTTGAGGAGTGTAGTAAAGTCAATGAACAAATATTGCAACTGGAAAAAGAAGAGATCGTCAAATTAGAGCAAATGATAAAAACATCAAGGAGTTACAGTGATGCTAACTGAAAAACTGCAATCAAAATTGGATAGTTTAGAAAAGTCTGTGTCAAAAACTGCAGGATTAGAAAAACAGTTACGTATCTGTAAAAATTGTTGTGTAATCTTACGTCGTAATTTAAATGTTGAAGAAGGGCTAGTGAATGGTGCAATGAGTAAAGTTATGAAGTTTGTTAATCATCCAAGCAGAAATGATGTGGCATACTTAGCCATAAAATGTGATGATATTGCTGAAGTTAAGCAGATTGGTAGATGCATTGTACGTTTCCTACTTGTGAAAGACTTGTATGTCCAGCGAAAGCAGTTCCCAGTGTCTTTAGCAGTAACTATTCATAAATCGCAAGGTTTAAGTGTAGATACGGGTTTTGTTAATATAGGTAGTAGTGTATTCAAAGAAGGAATGTCATGCGTTGCTTTGTCGTGAATTAGAAAATTGTCTGGTTTATTTTTGATTGATTTTGATGAGAAGAAAGTAAGTGCTGATGTGAGCTGTATAATCGGTTAAGAGCTCAATATGCAACTCATTTAGGCCAGTATCCTGTATTTCAAAAAGGAATACTGCGTCCAAAGCTCAAAATATCTAAACAGTCTATCACAGTTGAACAGAAAAGAAAACTAGAGCACAATGAGGAAATACAAGGCTTTCACTTTGATAATAAATCTAGAGTGAACTGTTATGCAACTGTAGTGTTAAAAGGACTATATCATTTGCCTTTTTTTTTTACAAATTCTATTAAAGAAAAGGTAGATAATATAATCTCTTCATAACTGTGTAGTTTACTTGAATAATTAAGAAGTGATAGAAGTATTATACATTCTGCTACTGGAATAAGAAAACTCACTGATGACTGTACTGGATCAGTAATGTTCTCTCAAAATCTACAGCTGGATGCTCAAGAATTTCTAATGGTAATGCTAGGACTATTAGATGAAGAAGATGTGAATATCACTGAATTGTTTGGTTTCACTTATAAATGGACCCATAACTGTGATGATTGTGAAGTTACGTCTAGCACTGAAATCAATTCAGAACGATTTCTCTACTTGACATTACCAGATTGTGAAGCTGTGCATTTGAAGATTTGACTAAAAATGCCCATCAAGATACGACCTGTCCAAACTGCAGATCAGAACTTAAGTCAACGTTGTTTCTACAGGTATGGAAAATATATCATAGTCATGCTACAATGATGCAGAGTGGATGGTACTAAGGGCCAAATGTACGACCCATTTTTGCATGCGCAAACGGGTTTGCGACCTGTTTGCGCATACAAAAACCTACAGGGTCATGTACAAACCCCATTTAGCGAGTCGCAATTTAATTGCGACTCGCTAAATAGGATTTGTGACTCGCTATTAGGAAGGGGCATTCCCTTCCTAATAGCGACCCCAAATGCCATGTATGACTGTTTTGCAACCAGAATTGCAGTCGCAAAACAGTCGCAGTTTACCTCCCTTCACAGAAGGGTAGTAAACCACTCGCAAATGGGAAGGGGTCCTCAGGGGACCCCTTCCCCTTTGTGACTGGCTCTAAAAATATTTTTTAAGGGCAGGCAGTGGTCCCGGGGACCATTACCTGCCCTTAAAAAATGAAACCAAATTATTTCATTTTTCTTTTTTTAAATGCATCCAGTTTTTCTTTAAGGAAAACGGGCTGCATTAAAAAAAACTGCTTTATTTAAAAGCAGTCCCAAATTGCGAGTGCCTCATGAATATGCATGAGGCATGCAATTTGCGACCCCATTGGGAATCGCAATCAGTGTCACAGACACTGTAGTACATACCAATTTGCGACTCGCAAATTGCGAGTCGCTATTGTGACGCAATTTGCGAGTCACAAATTCCCTGGTTGTACATCTGGCCCTAAGTTAGGAACTGAAATTAAAAACTTTAAAGCTGCACTAATTTCCATCTCAAAAAGAACTTTCACAACTATAGCAATCATATTTCATGAAGGAGTTAATATAACCTCTAGACACTGCACAATATATTTAAGATTTCAAATAGGTTGGACAGAGTGCAATGACATACAAGTAACATTCAAATCAAGACTACCCAAAAAGTTATCAAACTCATGTCTGCTTTTTCTAGAACCGTAGTTCTAAGGAAAATCTAAGATAAGAAAAGGTGATATTGTGTTGATATATATATGGATTATGTGTTTCTGAGACATTATTTGGCCTATTGGGTGTAATGTCTACAGCAAGCTGTTAGAAATGAAGGATTCTTTTTAACTAGGGGAAATGAATTTATAAATATTTGAGGACTACAGTGTGTTGCTACAGATAAAGAGTACATGGATGTACTATAATACCAGTAGCCTTAAGTTGCATGTGAAAAGTCTCTTCACAACTAAAAAAAGTCCCCTTTTGTTTCTGCTACAACAAGTTCTATGTTGTACTATGAATTATGTTTTTCATACATGGAATAAGAACAGTTTAGACATCATTTGGCCTAACAGGGATGATGTTTATTAAAGAATATGCAAAAATTGAAGAATGCTTTATAATTGTTGGACATTCAGTACAAGATATAATAATAAAACACACAAGATGATGGACGGAATGTTGCACATTGGCAAAACATTCACCCCCAGTCACAGATCTGGGTTTAATCCATCGTTATTTTGCTCACCACGCCATCCCAGTTCAGACATGGCCATATGCAAATCAGTCTTGACCCTGTGCCTCATGGGAACAGTCCAGCCCGAACTGCCAAGCCATGTCTTCCCTGGACCAGAATCAAGCATCCTAGGACCGGTTTCTGGCTATCAGCTGTCATCAGCCAGGATAGCTTGACTCCAGTGGCGTAGTGAGCACGGGACCCACGTCTGGGCATACCCTTCCCACATAGGCCGAACAGCAAAACACACAAGATGATGGACGGAATGTTGCACATTGGCAAAACATTCACCCCCAGTCACAGATCTGGGTTTAATCCATCGTTATTTTGCTCACCACGCCACCCCAGTTCAGACATGGCCATATGCAAATCAGTCTTGACCCTGTGCCTCATGGGAACAGTCCAGCCCGAACTGCCAAGCCATGTCTTCCCTGGACCGGAATCAAGCATCCTAGGACCGGTTTCTGGCTATCAGCTGTCATCAGCCAGGATAGCTTGACTCCAGTGGCGTAGTGAGCACGGGACCCACGTCTGGGCATACCCTTCCCACATAGGGCGAACAGCAAAACACACAAGATGATGGACGGAATGTTGCACATTGGCAAAACATTCACCCCCAGTCACAGATCTGGGTTTAATCCATCGTTATTTTGCTCACCACGCCACCCCAGTTCAGACATGGCCATATGCAAATCAGTCTTGACCCTGTGCCTCATGGGAACAGTCCAGCCCGAACTGCCAAGCCATGTCTTCCCTGGACCGGAATCAAGCATCCTAGGACCGGTTTCTGGCTATCAGCTGTCATCAGCCAGGATAGCTTGACTCCAGTGGCGTAGTGAGCACGGGACCCACGTCTGGGCATACCCTTCCCACATAGGGCGAACAGCAAAACACACAAGATGATGGACGGAATGTTGCACATTGGCAAAACATTCACCACCAGTCACAGATCTGGGTTTAATCCATCGTTATTTTGCTCACCACGCCACCCCAGTTCAGACATGGCCATATGCAAATCAGTCTTGACCCTGTGCCTCATGGGAACAGTCCAGCCCGAACTGCCAAGCCATGTCTTCCCTGGACCGGAATCAAGCATCCTAGGACCGGTTTCTGGCTATCAGCTGTCATCAGCCAGGATAGCTTGACTCCAGTGGCGTAGTGAGCACGGGACCCACGTCTGGGCATACCCTTCCCACATAGGGCGAACAGCAAAACACACAAGATGATGGACGGAATGTTGCACAATGGCAAAACATTCACCCCCAGTCACAGATCTGGGTTTAATCCATCGTTATTTTGCTCACCACGCCACCCCAGTTCAGACATGGCCATATGCAAATCAGTCTTGACCCTGTGCCTCATGGGAACAGTCCAGCCCGAACTGCCAAGCCATGTCTTCCCTGGACCGGAATCAAGCATCCTAGGACCGGTTTCTGGCTATCAGCTGTCATCAGCCAGGATAGCTTGACTCCAGTGGCGTAGTGAGCACGGGACCCACGTCTGGGCATACCCTTCCCACATAGGGCGAACAGCAAAACACACAAGATGATGGACGGAATGTTGCACATTGGCAAAACATTCACCCCCAGTCACAGATCTGGGTTTAATCCATCGTTATTTTGCTCACCACGCCACCCCAGTTCAGACATGGCCATATGCAAATCAGTCTTGACCCTGTGCCTCATGGGAACAGTCCAGCCCGAACTGCCAAGCCATGTCTTCCCTGGACCGGAATCAAGCATCCTAGGACCGGTTTCTGGCTATCAGCTGTCATCAGCCAGGATAGCTTGACTCCAGTGGCGTAGTGAGCACGGGACCCACGTCTGGGCATACCCTTCCCACATAGGGCGAACAGCAAAACACACAAGATGATGGACGGAATGTTGCACATTGGCAAAACATTCACCCCCAGTCACAGATCTGGGTTTAATCCATCGTTATTTTGCTCACCACGCCACCCCAGTTCAGACATGGCCATATGCAAATCAGTCTTGACCCTGTGCCTCATGGGAACAGTCCAGCCCGAACTGCCAAGCCATGTCTTCCCTGGACCGGAATCAAGCATCCTAGGACCGGTTTCTGGCTATCAGCTGTCATCAGCCAGGATAGCTTGACTCCAGTGGCGTAGTGAGCACGGGACCCACGTCTGGGCATACCCTTCCCACATAGGGCGAACAGCAAAACACACAAGATGATGGACGGAATGTTGCACATTGGCAAAACATTCACCCCCAGTCACAGATCTGGGTTTAATCCATCGTTATTTTGCTCACCACGCCACCCCAGTTCAGACATGGCCATATGCAAATCAGTCTTGACCCTGTGCCTCATGGGAGCAGTCCAGCCCGAACTGCCAAGCCATGTCTTCCCTGGACCGGAATCAAGCATCCTAGGACTGGTTTCTGGCTATCAGCTGTCATCAGCCAGGATAGCTTGACTCCAGTGGCGTAGTGAGCACGGGACCCACGTCTGGGCATACCCTTCCCACATAGGGCGAACAGCAAAACACACAAGATGATGGACGGAATGTTGCACATTGGCAAAACATTCACCCCCAGTCACAGATCTGGGTTTAATCCATCGTTATTTTGCTCACCACGCCACCCCAGTTCAGACATGGCCATATGCAAATCAGTCTTGACCCTGTGCCTCATGGGAACAGTCCAGCCCGAACTGCCAAGCCATGTCTTCCCTGGACCGGAATCAAGCATCCTAGGACCGGTTTCTGGCTATCAGCTGTCATCAGCCAGGATAGCTTGACTCCAGTGGCGTAGTGAGCACGGGACCCACGTCTGGGCATACCCTTCCCACATAGGGCGAACAGCAAAACACACAAGATGATGGACGGAATGTTGCACATTGGCAAAACATTCACCCCCAGTCACAGATCTGGGTTTAATCCATCGTTATTTTGCTCACCACGCCACCCCAGTTCAGACATGGCCATATGCAAATCAGTCTTGACCCTGTGCCTCATGGGAACAGTCCAGCCCGAACTGCCAAGCCATGTCTTCCCTGGACCGGAATCAAGCATCCTAGGACCGGTTTCTGGCTATCAGCTGTCATCAGCCAGGATAGCTTGACTCCAGTGGCGTAGTGAGCACGGGACCCACGTCTGGGCATACCCTTCCCACATAGGGCGAACAGCAAAACACACAAGATGATGGACGGAATGTTGCACATTGGCAAAACATTCACCCCCAGTCACAGATCTGGGTTTAATCCATCGTTATTTTGCTCACCACGCCACCCCAGTTCAGACATGGCCATATGCAAATCAGTCTTGACCCTGTGCCTCATGGGAACAGTCCAGCCCGAACTGCCAAGCCATGTCTTCCCTGGACCGGAATCAAGCATCCTAGGACCGGTTTCTGGCTATCAGCTGTCATCAGCCAGGATAGCTTGACTCCAGTGGCGTAGTGAGCACGGGACCCACGTCTGGGCATACCCTTCCCACATAGGGCGAACAGCAAAACACACAAGATGATGGACGGAATGTTGCACATTGGCAAAACATTCACCCCCAGTCACAGATCTGGGTTTAATCCATCGTTATTTTGCTCACCACGCCACCCCAGTTCAGACATGGCCATATGCAAATCAGTCTTGACCCTGTGCCTCATGGGAACAGTCCAGCCCGAACTGCCAAGCCATGTCTTCCCTGGACCGGAATCAAGCATCCTAGGACCGGTTTCTGGCTATCAGCTGTCATCAGCCAGGATAGCTTGACTCCAGTGGCGTAGTGAGCACGGGACCCACGTCTGGGCATACCCTTCCCACATAGGGCGAACAGCAAAACACACAAGATGATGGACGGAATGTTGCACATTGGCAAAACATTCACCCCCAGTCACAGATCTGGGTTTAATCCATCGTTATTTTGCTCACCACGCCACCCCAGTTCAGACATGGCCATATGCAAATCAGTCTTGACCCTGTGCCTCATGGGAACAGTCCAGCCCGAACTGCCAAGCCATGTCTTCCCTGGACCGGAATCAAGCATCCTAGGACCGGTTTCTGGCTATCAGCTGTCATCAGCCAGGATAGCTTGACTCCAGTGGCGTAGTGAGCACGGGACCCACGTCTGGGCATACCCTTCCCACATAGGGCGAACAGCAAAACACACAAGATGATGGACGGAATGTTGCACATTGGCAAAACATTCACCCCCAGTCACAGATCTGGGTTTAATCCATCGTTATTTTGCTCACCACGCCACCCCAGTTCAGACATGGCCATATGCAAATCAGTCTTGACCCTGTGCCTCATGGGAACAGTCCAGCCCGAACTGCCAAGCCATGTCTTCCCTGGACCGGAATCAAGCATCCTAGGACCGGTTTCTGGCTATCAGCTGTCATCAGCCAGGATAGCTTGACTCCAGTGGCGTAGTGAGCACGGGACCCACGTCTGGGCATACCCTTCCCACATAGGGCGAACAGCAAAACACACAAGATGATGGACGGAATGTTGCACATTGGCAAAACATTCACCCCCAGTCACAGGTCTGGGTTTAATCCATCGTTATTTTGCTCACCACGCCACCCCAGTTCAGACATGGCCATATGCAAATCAGTCTTGACCCTGTGCCTCATGGGAACAGTCCAGCCCGAACTGCCAAGCCATGTCTTCCCTGGACCGGAATCAAGCATCCTAGGACCGGTTTCTGGCTATCAGCTGTCATCAGACAGGATAGCTTGACTCCAGTGGCGTAGTGAGCACGGGACCCACGTCTGGGCATACCCTTCCCACATAGGGCGAACAGCAAAACACACAAGATGATGGACGGAATGTTGCACATTGGCAAAACATTCACCCCCAGTCACAGATCTGGGTTTAATCCATCGTTATTTTGCTCACCACGCCACCCCAGTTCAGACATGGCCATATGCAAATCAGTCTTGACCCTGTGCCTCATGGGAACAGTCCAGCCCGAACTGCCAAGCCATGTCTTCCCTGGACCGGAATCAAGCATCCTAGGACCGGTTTCTGGCTATCAGCTGTCATCAGCCAGGATAGCTTGACTCCAGTGGCGTAGTGAGCACGGGACCCACGTCTGGGCATACCCTTCCCACATAGGGCGAACAGCAAAACACACAAGATGATGGACGGAATGTTGCACATTGGCAAAACATTCACCCCCAGTCACAGATCTGGGTTTAATCCATCGTTATTTTGCTCACCACGCCACCCCAGTTCAGACATGGCCATATGCAAATCAGTCTTGACCCTGTGCCTCATGGGAACAGTCCAGCCCGAACTGCCAAGCCATGTCTTCCCTGGACCGGAATCAAGCATCCTAGGACCGGTTTCTGGCTATCAGCTGTCATCAGCCAGGATAGCTTGACTCCAGTGGCGTAGTGAGCACGGGACCCACGTCTGGGCATACCCTTCCCACATAGGGCGAACAGCAAAACACACAAGATGATGGACGGAATGTTGCACATTGGCAAAACATTCACCCCCAGTCACAGATCTGGGTTTAATCCATCGTTATTTTGCTCACCACGCCACCCCAGTTCAGACATGGCCATATGCAAATCAGTCTTGACCCTGTGCCTCATGGGAACAGTCCAGCCCGAACTGCCAAGCCATGTCTTCCCTGGACCGGAATCAAGCATCCTAGGACCGGTCTGGCTATCAGCTGTCATCAGCCAGGATAGCTTGACTCCAGTGGCGTAGTGAGCACGGGACCCACGTCTGGGCATACCCTTCCCACATAGGGCGAACAGCAAAACACACAAGATGATGGACGGAATGTTGCACATTGGCAAAACATTCACCCCCAGTCACAGATCTGGGTTTAATCCATCGTTATTTTGCTCACCACGCCACCCCAGTTCAGACATGGCCATATGCAAATCAGTCTTGACCCTGTGCCTCATGGGAACAGTCCAGCCCGAACTGCCAAGCCATGTCTTCCCTGGACCGGAATCAAGCATCCTAGGACCGGTTTCTGGCTATCAGCTGTCATCAGCCAGGATAGCTTGACTCCAGTGGCGTAGTGAGCACGGGACCCACGTCTGGGCATACCCTTCCCACATAGGGCGATCAGCAAAACACACAAGATGATGGACGGAATGTTGCATATTGGCAAAACATTCACCCCCAGTCACAGATCTGGGTTTAATCCATCGTTATTTTGCTCACCACGCCACCCCAGTTCAGACATGGCCATATGCAAATCAGTCTTGACCCTGTGCCTCATGGGAACAGTCCAGCCCGAACTGCCAAGCCATGTCTTCCCTGGACCGGAATCAAGCATCCTAGGACCGGTTTCTGGCTATCAGCTGTCATCAGCCAGGATAGCTTGACTCCAGTGGCGTAGTGAGCACGGGACCCATGTCTGGGCATACCCTTCCCACATAGGGCGAACAGCAAAACACACAAGATGATGGACGGAATGTTGCACATTGGCAAAACATTCACCCCCAGTCACAGATCTGGGTTTAATCCATCGTTATTTTGCTCACCACGCCACCCCAGTTCAGACATGGCCATATGCAAATCAGTCTTGACCCTGTGCCTCATGGGAACAGTCCAGCCCGAACTGCCAAGCCATGTCTTCCCTGGACCGGAATCAAGCATCCTAGGACCGGTTTCTGGCTATCAGCTGTCATCAGCCAGGATAGCTTGACTCCAGTGGCGTAGTGAGCACGGGACCCACGTCTGGGCATACCCTTCCCACATAGGGCGAACAGCAAAACACACAAGATGATGGACGGAATGTTGCACATTGGCAAAACATTCACCCCCAGTCACAGATCTGGGTTTAATCCATCGTTATTTTGCTCACCACGCCACCCCAGTTCAGACATGGCCATATGCAAATCAGTCTTGACCCTGTGCCTCATGGGAACAGTCCAGCCCGAACTGCCAAGCCATGTCTTCCCTGGACCGGAATCAAGCATCCTAGGACCGGTTTCTGGCTATCAGCTGTCATCAGCCAGGATAGCTTGACTCCAGTGGCGTAGTGAGCACAGGACCCACGTCTGGGCATACCCTTCCCACATAGGGCGAACAGCAAAACACACAAGATGATGGACGGAATGTTGCACATTGGCAAAACATTCACCCCCAGTCACAGATCTGGGTTTAATCCATCGTTATTTTGCTCACCACGCCACCCCAGTTCAGACATGGCCATATGCAAATCAGTCTTGACCCTGTGCCTCATGGGAACAGTCCAGCCCGAACTGCCAAGCCATGTCTTCCCTGGACCGGAATCAAGCATCCTAGGACCGGTTTCTGGCTATCAGCTGTCATCAGCCAGGATAGCTTGACTCCAGTGGCGTAGTGAGCACGGGACCCACGTCTGGGCATACCCTTCCCACATAGGGCGAACAGCAAAACACACAAGATGATGGACGGAATGTTGCACATTGGCAAAACATTCACCCCAGTCACAGATCTGGGTTTAATCCATCGTTATTTTGCTCACCACGCCACCCCAGTTCAGACATGGCCATATGCAAATCAGTCTTGACCCTGTGCCTCATGGGAACAGTCCAGCCCGAACTGCCAAGCCATGTCTTCCCTGGACCGGAATCAAGCATCCTAGGACCGGTTTCTGGCTATCAGCTGTCATCAGCCAGGATAGCTTGACTCCAGTGGCGTAGTGAGCACGGGACCCACGTCTGGGCATACCCTTCCCACATAGGGCGAACAGCAAAACACACAAGATGATGGACGGAATGTTGCACATTGGCAAAACATTCACCCCCAGTCACAGATCTGGGTTTAATCCATCGTTATTTTGCTCACCACGCCACCCCAGTTCAGACATGGCCATATGCAAATCAGTCCCTTGCTCGCTTTGCCACTGGATTCAAGATAGCCTGGCTGATGAGGGTTATGAACCCGAAACCGGTCCCAGGATGCTTGTTTCCGGTCCAGGGAAGACATGGCTTGACAGTTCGGGCTGGACTGTTCCCATGAAGCACAGGTTCAGACTGATTTGCATATGGCCATGTCTGAACTGGGGTGGTGGAGTGAGCTAAAGAATGATGATGGATTAAACCCAGATCAGTTGACTGGGGGTGAGTGTTTGATTTGCTCTAACGCTCCGTCCATCATCCCCTTTGGTATCGCTTTGTTCGCCCTAAGTTGGCAGGGTATGCCCAGACGTGGGTCCCTTGCTCACTTTGCCACTGGATTCAAGATAGCCTGGCTGATGAGGGTTATGAACCCGAAACCGGTCCCAGGATGCTTGTTTCCGGTCCAGGGAAGACATGGCTTGACAGTTCGGGCTGGACTGTTCCCATGAAGCACAGGTTCAGACTGATTTGCATATGGCCATGTCTGAACTGGGGTGGTGGAGTGAGCTAAAGAATGATGATGGATTAAACCCAGATCAGTTGACTGGGGGTGAGTGTTTGATTTGCTCTAACGCTCCGTCCATCATCCCCTTTGGTATCGCTTTGTTCGCCCTAAGTTGGCAGGGTATGCCCAGACGTGGGTCCCTTGCTCACTTTGCCACTGGATTCAAGATAGCCTGGCTGATGAGGGTTATGAACCCGAAACCGGTCCCAGGATGCTTGTTTCCGGTCCAGGGAAGACATGGCTTGACAGTTCGGGCTGGACTGTTCCCATGAAGCACAGGTTCAGACTGATTTGCATATGGCCATGTCTGAACTGGGGTGGTGGAGTGAGCTAAAGAATGATGATGGATTAAACCCAGATCAGTTGACTGGGGGTGAGTGTTTGATTTGCTCTAACGCTCCGTCCATCATCCCCTTTGGTATCGCTTTGTTCGCCCTAAGTTGGCAGGGTATGCCCAGACGTGGGTCCCTTGCTCACTTTGCCACTGGATTCAAGATAGCCTGGCTGATGAGGGTTATGAACCCGAAACCGGTCCCAGGATGCTTGTTTCCGGTCCAGGGAAGACATGGCTTGACAGTTCGGGCTGGACTGTTCCCATGAAGCACAGGTTCAGACTGATTTGCATATGGCCATGTCTGAACTGGGGTGGTGGAGTGAGCTAAAGAATGATGATGGATTAAACCCAGATCAGTTGACTGGGGGTGAGTGTTTGATTTGCTCTAACGCTCCGTCCATCATCCCCTTTGGTATCGCTTTGTTCGCCCTAAGTTGGCAGGGTATGCCCAGACGTGGGTCCCTTGCTCACTTTGCCACTGGATTCAAGATAGCCTGGCTGATGAGGGTTATGAACCCGAAACCGGTCCCAGGATGCTTGTTTCCGGTCCAGGGAAGACATGGCTTGACAGTTCGGGCTGGACTGTTCCCATGAAGCACAGGTTCAGACTGATTTGCATATGGCCATGTCTGAACTGGGGTGGTGGAGTGAGCTAAAGAATGATGATGGATTAAACCCAGATCAGTTGACTGGGGGTGAGTGTTTGATTTGCTCTAACGCTCCATCCATCATCCCCTTTGGTATCGCTTTGTTCGCCCTAAGTTGGCAGGGTATGCCCAGACGTGGGTCCCTTGCTCACTTTGCCACTGGATTCAAGATAGCCTGGCTGATGAGGGTTATGAACCCGAAACCGGTCCCAGGATGCTTGTTTCCGGTCCAGGGAAGACATGGCTTGACAGTTCGGGCTGGACTGTTCCCATGAAGCACAGGTTCAGACTGATTTGCATATGGCCATGTCTGAACTGGGGTGGTGGAGTGAGCTAAAGAATGATGATGGATTAAACCCAGATCAGTTGACTGGGGGTGAGTGTTTGATTTGCTCTAACGCTCCGTCCATCATCCCCTTTGGTATCGCTTTGTTCGCCCTAAGTTGGCAGGGTATGCCCAGACGTGGGTCCCTTGCTCACTTTGCCACTGGATTCAAGATAGCCTGGCTGATGAGGGTTATGAACCCGAAACCGGTCCCAGGATGCTTGTTTCCGGTCCAGGGAAGACATGGCTTGACAGTTCGGGCTGGACTGTTCCCATGAAGCACAGGTTCAGACTGATTTGCATATGGCCATGTCTGAACTGGGGTGGTGGAGTGAGCTAAAGAATGATGATGGATTAAACCCAGATCAGTTGACTGGGGGTGAGTGTTTGATTTGCTCTAACGCTCCGTCCATCATCCCCTTTGGTATCGCTTTGTTCGCCCTAAGTTGGCAGGGTATGCCCAGACGTGGGTCCCTTGCTCACTTTGCCACTGGATTCAAGATAGCCTGGCTGATGAGGGTTATGAACCCGAAACCGGTCCCAGGATGCTTGTTTCCGGTCCAGGGAAGACATGGCTTGACAGTTCGGGCTGGACTGTTCCCATGAAGCACAGGTTCAGACTGATTTGCATATGGCCATGTCTGAACTGGGGTGGTGGAGTGAGCTAAAGAATGATGATGGATTAAACCCAGATCAGTTGACTGGGGGTGAGTGTTTGATTTGCTCTAACGCTCCGTCCATCATCCCCTTTGGTATCGCTTTGTTCGCCCTAAGTTGGCAGGGTATGCCCAGACTTGGGTCCCTTGCTCACTTTGCCACTGGATTCAAGATAGCCTGGCTGATGAGGGTTATGAACCCGAAACCGGTCCCAGAATGCTTGTTTCCGGTCCAGGGAAGACATGGCTTGACAGTTCGGGCTGGACTGTTCCCATGAAGCACAGGTTCAGACTGATTTGCATATGGCCATGTCTGAACTGGGGTGGTGGAGTGAGCTAAAGAATGATGATGGATTAAACCCAGATCAGTTGACTGGGGGTGAGTGTTTGATTTGCTCTAACGCTCCGTCCATCATCCCCTTTGGTATCGCTTTGTTCGCCCTAAGTTGGCAGGGTATGCCCAGACGTGGGTCCCTTGCTCACTTTGCCACTGGATTCAAGATAGCCTGGCTGATGAGGGTTATGAACTCCGAAACCGGTCCCAGGATGCTTGTTTCCGGTCCAGTGAAGACATGGCTTGACAGTTCGGGCTGGACTGTTCCCATGAAGCACAGGTTCAGACTGATTTGCATATGGCCATGTCTGACCTGGGGTGGTGGAGTGAGCTAAAGAATGATGATGGATTAAACCCAGATCAGTTGACTGGGGGTGAGTGTTTGATTTGCTCTAACGCTCCGTCCATCATCCCCTTTGGTATCGCTTTGTTCGCCCTAAGTTGGCAGGGTATGCCCAGACGTGGGTCCCTTGCTCACTTTGCCACTGGATTCAAGATAGCCTGGCTGATGAGGGTTATGAACCCAGAAACCGGTCCCAGGATGCTTGTTTCCGGTCCAGGGAAGACATGGCTTGACAGTTCGGGCTGGACTGTTCCCATGAAGCACAGGTTCAGACTGATTTGCATATGGCCATGTCTGAACTGGGGTGGTGGAGTGAGCTAAAGAATGATGATGGATTAAACCCAGATCAGTTGACTGGGGGTGAGTGTTTGATTTGCTCTAACGCTCCGTCCATCATCCCCTTTGGTATCGCTTTGTTCGCCCTAAGTTGGCAGGGTATGCCCAGACGTGGGTCCCTTGCTCACTTTGCCACTGGATTCAAGATAGCCTGGCTGATGAGGGTTATGAACCCGAAACCGGTCCCAGGATGCTTGTTTCCGGTCCAGGGAAGACATGGCTTGACAGTTCGGGCTGGACTGTTCCCATGAAGCACAGGTTCAGACTGATTTGCATATGGCCATGTCTGAACTGGGGTGGTGGAGTGAGCTAAAGAATGATGATGGATTAAACCCAGATCAGTTGACTGGGGGTGAGTGTTTGATTTGCTCTAACGCTCCGTCCATCATCCCCTTTGGTATCGCTTTGTTCGCCCTAAGTTGGCAGGGTATGCCCAGACGTGGGTCCCTTGCTCACTTTGCCACTGGATTCAAGATAGCCTGGCTGATGAGGGTTATGAACCCGAAACCGGTCCCAGGATGCTTGTTTCCGGTCCAGGGAAGACATGGCTTGACAGTTCGGGCTGGACTGTTCCCATGAAGCACAGGTTCAGACTGATTTGCATATGGCCATGTCTGAACTGGGGTGGTGGAGTGAGCTAAAGAATGATGATGGATTAAACCCAGATCAGTTGACTGGGGGTGAGTGTTTGATTTGCTCTAACGCTCCGTCCATCATCCCCTTTGGTATCGCTTTGTTCGCCCTAAGTTGGCAGGGTATGCCCAGACGTGGGTCCCTTGCTCACTTTGCCACTGGATTCAAGATAGCCTGGCTGATGAGGGTTATGAACCCGAAACCGGTCCCAGGATGCTTGTTTCCGGTCCAGGGAAGACATGGCTTGACAGTTCGGGCTGGACTGTTCCCATGAAGCACAGGTTCAGACTGATTTGCATATGGCCATGTCTGAACTGGGGTGGTGGAGTGAGCTAAAGAATGATGATGGATTAAACCCAGATCAGTTGACTGGGGGTGAGTGTTTGATTTGCTCTAACGCTCCGTCCATCATCCCCTTTGGTATCGCTTTGTTCGCCCTAAGTTGGCAGGGTATGCCCATACGTGGGTCCCTTGCTCACTTTGCCACTGGATTCAAGATAGCCTGGCTGATGAGGGTTATGAACCCGAAACCGGTCCCAGGATGCTTGTTTCCGGTCCAGGGAAGACATGGCTTGACAGTTCGGGCTGGACTGTTCCCATGAAGCACAGGTTCAGACTGATTTGCATATGGCCATGTCTGAACTGGGGTGGTGGAGTGAGCTAAAGAATGATGATGGATTAAACCCAGATCAGTTGACTGGGGGTGAGTGTTTGATTTGCTCTAACGCTCCGTCCATCATCCCCTTTGGTATCGCTTTGTTCGCCCTAAGTTGGCAGGGTATGCCCAGACGTGGGTCCCTTGCTCACTTTGCCACTGGATTCAAGATAGCCTGGCTGATGAGGGTTATGAACCCAGAAACCGGTCCCAGGATGCTTGTTTCCGGTCCAGGGAAGACATGGCTTGACAGTTCGGGCTGGACTGTTCCCATGAAGCACAGGTTCAGACTGATTTGCATATGGCCATGTCTGAACTGGGGTGGTGGAGTGAGCTAAAGAATGATGATGGATTAAACCCAGATCAGTTGACTGGGGGTGAGTGTTTGATTTGCTCTAACGCTCCGTCCATCATCCCCTTTGGTATCGCTTTGTTCGCCCTAAGTTGGCAGGGTATGCCCAGACGTGGGTCCCTTGCTCACTTTGCCACTGGATTCAAGATAGCCTGGCTGATGAGGGTTATGAACCCGAAACCGGTCCCAGGATGCTTGTTTCCGGTCCAGGGAAGACATGGCTTGACAGTTCGGGCTGGACTGTTCCCATGAAGCACAGGTTCAGACTGATTTGCATATGGCCATGTCTGAACTGGGGTGGTGGAGTGAGCTAAAGAATGATGATGGATTAAACCCAGATCAGTTGACTGGGGGTGAGTGTTTGATTTGCTCTAACGCTCCGTCCATCATCCGCTTTGGTATCGCTTTGTTCGCCCTAAGTTGGCAGGGTATGCCCAGACGTGGGTCCCTTGCTCACTTTGCCACTGGATTCAAGATAGCCTGGCTGATGAGGGTTATGAACCCGAAACCGGTCCCAGGATGCTTGTTTCCGGTCCAGGGAAGACATGGCTTGACAGTTCGGGCTGGACTGTTCCCATGAAGCACAGGTTCAGACTGATTTGCATATGGCCATGTCTGAACTGGGGTGGTGGAGTGAGCTAAAGAATGATGATGGATTAAACCCAGATCAGTTGACTGGGGGTGAGTGTTTGATTTGCTCTAACGCTCCGTCCATCATCCCCTTTGGTATCGCTTTGTTCGCCCTAAGTTGGCAGGGTATGCCCAGACGTGGGTCCCTTG
Source organism: Calotriton arnoldi (assembly GCA_963921515.1). Classification (NCBI taxonomy): domain Eukaryota; kingdom Metazoa; phylum Chordata; class Amphibia; order Caudata; family Salamandridae; genus Calotriton; species Calotriton arnoldi. The sequence goes on along the minus strand of CAWUFW010018941.1, from coordinate 111,160 downwards.
CTCACTTTGCCACTGGATTCAAGATAGCCTGGCTGATGAGGGTTATGAACCCGAAACCGGTCCCAGGATGCTTGTTTCCGGTCCAGGGAAGACATGGCTTGACAGTTCGGGCTGGACTGTTCCCATGAAGCACAGGTTCAGACTGATTTGCATATGGCCATGTCTGAACTGGGGTGGTGGAGTGAGCTAAAGAATGATGATGGATTAAACCCAGATCAGTTGACTGGGGGTGAGTGTTTGATTTGCTCTAACGCTCCGTCCATCATCCCCTTTGGTATCGCTTTGTTCGCCCTAAGTTGGCAGGGTATGCCCAGACGTGGGTCCCTTGCTCACTTTGCCACTGGATTCAAGATAGCCTGGCTGATGAGGGTTGATGAACCCGAAACCGGTCCCAGGATGCTTGTTTCCGGTCCAGGGAAGACATGGCTTGACAGTTCGGGCTGGACTGTTCCCATGAAGCACAGGTTCAGACTGATTTGCATATGGCCATGTCTGAACTGGGGTGGTGGAGTGAGCTAAAGAATGATGATGGATTAAACCCAGATCAGTTGACTGGGGGTGAGTGTTTGATTTGCTCTAACGCTCCGTCCATCATCCCCTTTGGTATCGCTTTGTTCGCCCTAAGTTGGCAGGGTATGCCCAGACGTGGGTCCCTTGCTCACTTTGCCACTGGATTCAAGATAGCCTGGCTGATGAGGGTTATGAACCCGAAACCGGTCCCAGGATGCTTGTTTCCGGTCCAGGGAAGACATGGCTTGACAGTTCGGGCTGGACTGTTCCCATGAAGCACAGGTTCAGACTGATTTGCATATGGCCATGTCTGAACTGGGGTGGTGGAGTGAGCTAAAGAATGATGATGGATTAAACCCAGATCAGTTGACTGGGGGTGAGTGTTTGATTTGCTCTAACGCTCCGTCCATCATCCCCTTTGGTATCGCTTTGTTCGCCCTAAGTTGGCAGGGTATGCCCAGACGTGGGTCCCTTGCTCACTTTGCCACTGGATTCAAGATAGCCTGGCTGATGAGGGTTATGAACCCGAAACCGGTCCCAGGATGCTTGTTTCCGGTCCAGGGAAGACATGGCTTGACAGTTCGGGCTGGACTGTTCCCATGAAGCACAGGTTCAGACTGATTTGCATATGGCCATGTCTGAACTGGGGTGGTGGAGTGAGCTAAAGAATGATGATGGATTAAACCCAGATCAGTTGACTGGGGGTGAGTGTTTGATTTGCTCTAACGCTCCGTCCATCATCCGCTTTGGTATCGCTTTGTTCGCCCTAAGTTGGCAGGGTATGCCCAGACGTGGGTCCCTTGCTCACTTTGCCACTGGATTCAAGATAGCCTGGCTGATGAGGGTTATGAACCCGAAACCGGTCCCAGGATGCTTGTTTCCGGTCCAGGGAAGACATGGCTTGACAGTTCGGGCTGGACTGTTCCCATGAAGCACAGGTTCAGACTGATTTGCATATGGCCATGTCTGAACTGGGGTGGTGGAGTGAGCTAAAGAATGATGATGGATTAAACCCAGATCAGTTGACTGGGGGTGAGTGTTTGATTTGCTCTAACGCTCCGTTGATCATCCCCTTTGGTATCGCTTTGTTCGCCCTAAGTTGGCAGGGTATGCCCAGACGTGGGTCCCTTGCTCACTTTGCCACTGGATTCAAGATAGCCTGGCTGATGAGGGTTGATGAACCCGAAACCGGTCCCAGGATGCTTGTTTCCGGTCCAGGGAAGACATGGCTTGACAGTTCGGGCTGGACTGTTCCCATGAAGCACAGGTTCAGACTGATTTGCATATGGCCATGTCTGAACTGGGGTGGTGGAGTGAGCTAAAGAATGATGATGGATTAAACCCAGATCAGTTGACTGGGGGTGAGTGTTTGATTTGCTCTAACGCTCCGTCCATCATCCCCTTTGGTATCGCTTTGTTCGCCCTAAGTTGGCAGGGTATGCCCAGACGTGGGTCCCTTGCTCACTTTGCCACTGGATTCAAGATAGCCTGGCTGATGAGGGTTGATGAACCCAGAAACCGGTCCCAGGATGCTTGTTTCCGGTCCAGGGAAGACATGGCTTGACAGTTCGGGCTGGACTGTTCCCATGAAGCACAGGTTCAGACTGATTTGCATATGGCCATGTCTGAACTGGGGTGGTGGAGTGAGCTAAAGAATGATGATGGATTAAACCCAGATCAGTTGACTGGGGGTGAGTGTTTGATTTGCTCTAACGCTCCGTCCATCATCCCCTTTGGTATCGCTTTGTTCGCCCTAAGTTGGCAGGGTATGCCCAGACTTGGGTCCCTTGCTCACTTTGCCACTGGATTCAAGATAGCCTGGCTGATGAGGGTTATGAACCCGAAACCGGTCCCAGGATGCTTGTTTCCGGTCCAGGGAAGACATGGCTTGACAGTTCGGGCTGGACTGTTCCCATGAAGCACAGGTTCAGACTGATTTGCATATGGCCATGTCTGAACTGGGGTGGTGGAGTGAGCTAAAGAATGATGATGGATTAAACCCAGATCAGTTGACTGGGGGTGAGTGTTTGATTTGCTCTAACGCTCCGTCCATCATCCCCTTTGGTATCGCTTTGTTCGCCCTAAGTTGGCAGGGTATGCCCAGACGTGGGTCCCTTGCTCACTTTGCCACTGGATTCAAGATAGCCTGGCTGATGAGGGTTATGAACCCGAAACCGGTCCCAGGATGCTTGTTTCCGGTCCAGGGAAGACATGGCTTGACAGTTCGGGCTGGACTGTTCCCATGAAGCACAGGTTCAGACTGATTTGCATATGGCCATGTCTGAACTGGGGTGGTGGAGTGAGCTAAAGAATGATGATGGATTAAACCCAGATCAGTTGACTGGGGGTGAGTGTTTGATTTGCTCTAACGCTCCGTCCATCATCCCCTTTGGTATCGCTTTGTTCGCCCTAAGTTGGCAGGGTATGCCCAGACGTGGGTCCCTTGCTCACTTTGCCACTGGATTCAAGATAGCCTGGCTGATGAGGGTTATGAAACCAGAAACCGGTCCCAGGATGCTTGTTTCCGGTCCAGGGAAGACATGGCTTGACAGTTCGGGCTGGACTGTTCCCATGAAGCACAGGTTCAGACTGATTTGCATATGGCCATGTCTGAACTGGGGTGGTGGAGTGAGCTAAAGAATGATGATGGATTAAACCCAGATCAGTTGACTGGGGGTGAGTGTTTGATTTGCTCTAACGCTCCGTCCATCATCCCCTTTGGTATCGCTTTGTTCGCCCTAAGTTGGCAGGGTATGCCCAGACGTGGGTCCCTTGCTCACTTTGCCACTGGATTCAAGATAGCCTGGCTGATGAGGGTTATGAACCCGAAACCGGTCCCAGGATGCTTGTTTCCGGTCCAGGGAAGACATGGCTTGACAGTTCGGGCTGGACTGTTCCCATGAAGCACAGGTTCAGACTGATTTGCATATGGCCATGTCTGAACTGGGGTGGTGGAGTGAGCTAAAGAATGATGATGGATTAAACCCAGATCAGTTGACTGGGGGTGAGTGTTTGATTTGCTCTAACGCTCCGTCCATCATCCCCTTTGGTATCGCTTTGTTCGCCCTAAGTTGGCAGGGTATGCCCAGACGTGGGTCCCTTGCTCACTTTGCCACTGGATTCAAGATAGCCTGGCTGATGAGGGTTATGAACCCGAAACCGGTCCCAGGATGCTTGTTTCCGGTCCAGGGAAGACATGGCTTGACAGTTCGGGCTGGACTGTTCCCATGAAGCACAGGTTCAGACTGATTTGCATATGGCCATGTCTGAACTGGGGTGGTGGAGTGAGCTAAAGAATGATGATGGATTAAACCCAGATCAGTTGACTGGGGGTGAGTGTTTGATTTGCTCTAACGCTCCGTCCATCATCCCCTTTGGTATCGCTTTGTTCGCCCTAAGTTGGCAGGGTATGCCCAGACGTGGGTCCCTTGCTCACTTTGCCACTGGATTCAAGATAGCCTGGCTGATGAGGGTTATGAACCCGAAACCGGTCCCAGGATGCTTGTTTCCGGTCCAGGGAAGACATGGCTTGACAGTTCGGGCTGGACTGTTCCCATGAAGCACAGGTTCAGACTGATTTGCATATGGCCATGTCTGAACTGGGGTGGTGGAGTGAGCTAAAGAATGATGATGGATTAAACCCAGATCAGTTGACTGGGGGTGAGTGTTTGATTTGCTCTAACGCTCCGTCCATCATCCCCTTTGGTATCGCTTTGTTCGCCCTAAGTTGGCAGGGTATGCCCATACGTGGGTCCCTTGCTCACTTTGCCACTGGATTCAAGATAGCCTGGCTGATGAGGGTTATGAACCCAGAAACCGGTCCCAGGATGCTTGTTTCCGGTCCAGGGAAGACATGGCTTGACAGTTCGGGCTGGACTGTTCCCATGAAGCACAGGTTCAGACTGATTTGCATATGGCCATGTCTGAACTGGGGTGGTGGAGTGAGCTAAAGAATGATGATGGATTAAACCCAGATCAGTTGACTGGGGGTGAGTGTTTGATTTGCTCTAACGCTCCGTCCATCATCCCCTTTGGTATCGCTTTGTTCGCCCTAAGTTGGCAGGGTATGCCCAGACGTGGGTCCCTTGCTCACTTTGCCACTGGATTCAAGATAGCCTGGCTGATGAGGGTTATGAACCCGAAACCGGTCCCAGGATGCTTGTTTCCGGTCCAGGGAAGACATGGCTTGACAGTTCGGGCTGGACTGTTCCCATGAAGCACAGGTTCAGACTGATTTGCATATGGCCATGTCTGAACTGGGGTGGTGGAGTGAGCTAAAGAATGATGATGGATTAAACCCAGATCAGTTGACTGGGGGTGAGTGTTTGATTTGCTCTAACGCTCCGTCCATCATCCCCTTTGGTATCGCTTTGTTCGCCCTAAGTTGGCAGGGTATGCCCAGACGTGGGTCCCTTGCTCACTTTGCCACTGGATTCAAGATAGCCTGGCTGATGAGGGTTATGAACCCGAAACCGGTCCCAGGATGCTTGTTTCCGGTCCAGGGAAGACATGGCTTGACAGTTCGGGCTGGACTGTTCCCATGAAGCACAGGTTCAGACTGATTTGCATATGGCCATGTCTGAACTGGGGTGGTGGAGTGAGCTAAAGAATGATGATGGATTAAACCCAGATCAGTTGACTGGGGGTGAGTGTTTGATTTGCTCTAACGCTCCGTCCATCATCCCCTTTGGTATCGCTTTGTTCGCCCTAAGTTGGCAGGGTATGCCCAGACGTGGGTCCCTTGCTCACTTTGCCACTGGATTCAAGATAGCCTGGCTGATGAGGGTTATGAACCCGAAACCGGTCCCAGGATGCTTGTTTCCGGTCCAGGGAAGACATGGCTTGACAGTTCGGGCTGGACTGTTCCCATGAAGCACAGGTTCAGACTGATTTGCATATGGCCATGTCTGAACTGGGGTGGTGGAGTGAGCTAAAGAATGATGATGGATTAAACCCAGATCAGTTGACTGGGGGTGAGTGTTTGATTTGCTCTAACGCTCCGTCCATCATCCCCTTTGGTATCGCTTTGTTCGCCATAAGTTGGCAGGGTATGCCCAGACGTGGGTCCCTTGCTCACTTTGCCACTGGATTCAAGATAGCCTGGCTGATGAGGGTTATAAACCCGAAACCGGTCCCAGGATGCTTGTTTCCGGTCCAGGGAAGACATGGCTTGACAGTTCGGGCTGGACTGTTCCCATGAAGCACAGGTTCAGACTGATTTGCATATGGCCATGTCTGAACTGGGGTGGTGGAGTGAGCTAAAGAATGATGATGGATTAAACCCAGATCAGTTGACTGGGGGTGAGTGTTTGATTTGCTCTAACGCTCCGTCCATCATCCCCTTTGGTATCGCTTTGTTCGCCCTAAGTTGGCAGGGTATGCCCAGACGTGGGTCCCTTGCTCACTTTGCCACTGGATTCAAGATAGCCTGGCTGATGAGGGTTATGAACCCGAAACCGGTCCCAGGATGCTTGTTTCCGGTCCAGGGAAGACATGGCTTGATAGTTCGGGCTGGACTGTTCCCATGAAGCACAGGTTCAGACTGATTTGCATATGGCCATGTCTGAACTGGGGTGGTGGAGTGAGCTAAAGAATGATGATGGATTAAACCCAGATCAGTTGACTGGGGGTGAGTGTTTGATTTGCTCTAACGCTCCGTCCATCATCCCCTTTGGTATCGCTTTGTTCGCCCTAAGTTGGCAGGGTATGCCCAGACTTGGGTCCCTTGCTCACTTTGCCACTGGATTCAAGATAGCCTGGCTGATGAGGGTTATGAACCCGAAACCGGTCCCAGGATGCTTGTTTCCGGTCCAGGGAAGACATGGCTTGACAGTTCGGGCTGGACTGTTCCCATGAAGCACAGGTTCAGACTGATTTGCATATGGCCATGTCTGAACTGGGGTGGTGGAGTGAGCTAAAGAATGATGATGGATTAAACCCAGATCAGTTGACTGGGGGTGAGTGTTTGATTTGCTCTAACGCTCCGTCCATCATCCCCTTTGGTATCGCTTTGTTCGCCCTAAGTTGGCAGGGTATGCCCAGACGTGGGTCCCTTGCTCACTTTGCCACTGGATTCAAGATAGCCTGGCTGATGAGGGTTATGAACTCCGAAACCGGTCCCAGGATGCTTGTTTCCGGTCCAGTGAAGACATGGCTTGACAGTTCGGGCTGGACTGTTCCCATGAAGCACAGGTTCAGACTGATTTGCATATGGCCATGTCTGACCTGGGGTGGTGGAGTGAGCTAAAGAATGATGATGGATTAAACCCAGATCAGTTGACTGGGGGTGAGTGTTTGATTTGCTCTAACGCTCCGTCCATCATCCCCTTTGGTATCGCTTTGTTCGCCCTAAGTTGGCAGGGTATGCCCAGACGTGGGTCCCTTGCTCACTTTGCCACTGGATTCAAGATAGCCTGGCTGATGAGGGTTATGAACCCGAAACCGGTCCCAGGATGCTTGTTTCCGGTCCAGGGAAGACATGGCTTGACAGTTCGGGCTGGACTGTTCCCATGAAGCACAGGTTCAGACTGATTTGCATATGGCCATGTCTGAACTGGGGTGGTGGAGTGAGCTAAAGAATGATGATGGATTAAACCCAGATCAGTTGACTGGGGGTGAGTGTTTGATTTGCTCTAACGCTCCGTCCATCATCCCCTTTGGTATCGCTTTGTTCGCCCTAAGTTGGCAGGGTATGCCCAGACGTGGGTCCCTTGCTCACTTTGCCACTGGATTCAAGATAGCCTGGCTGATGAGGGTTATGAACCCGAAACCGGTCCCAGGATGCTTGTTTCCGGTCCAGGGAAGACATGGCTTGACAGTTCGGGCTGGACTGTTCCCATGAAGCACAGGTTCAGACTGATTTGCATATGGCCATGTCTGAACTGGGGTGGTGGAGTGAGCTAAAGAATGATGATGGATTAAACCCAGATCAGTTGACTGGGGGTGAGTGTTTGATTTGCTCTAACGCTCCGTCCATCATCCCCTTTGGTATCGCTTTGTTCGCCCTAAGTTGGCAGGGTATGCCCAGACGTGGGTCCCTTGCTCACTTTGCCACTGGATTCAAGATAGCCTGGCTGATGAGGGTTATGAACCCGAAACCGGTCCCAGGATGCTTGTTTCCGGTCCAGGGAAGACATGGCTTGACAGTTCGGGCTGGACTGTTCCCATGAAGCACAGGTTCAGACTGATTTGCATATGGCCATGTCTGAACTGGGGTGGTGGAGTGAGCTAAAGAATGATGATGGATTAAACCCAGATCAGTTGACTGGGGGTGAGTGTTTGATTTGCTCTAACGCTCCGTCCATCATCCCCTTTGGTATCGCTTTGTTCGCCCTAAGTTGGCAGGGTATGCCCAGACGTGGGTCCCTTGCTCACTTTGCCACTGGATTCAAGATAGCCTGGCTGATGAGGGTTATGAACCCGAAACCGGTCCCAGGATGCTTGTTTCCGGTCCAGGGAAGACATGGCTTGACAGTTCGGGCTGGACTGTTGCCATGAAGCACAGGTTCAGACTGATTTGCATATGGCCATGTCTGAACTGGGGTGGTGGAGTGAGCTAAAGAATGATGATGGATTAAACCCAGATCAGTTGACTGGGGGTGAGTGTTTGATTTGCTCTAACGCTCCGTCCATCATCCCCTTTGGTATCGCTTTGTTCGCCCTAAGTTGGCAGGGTATGCCCATACGTGGGTCCCTTGCTCACTTTGCCACTGGATTCAAGATAGCCTGGCTGATGTGGGTTATGAACCCGAAACCGGTCCCAGGATGCTTGTTTCCGGTCCAGGGAAGACATGGCTTGACAGTTCGGGCTGGACTGTTCCCATGAAGCACAGGTTCAGACTGATTTGCATATGGCCATGTCTGAACTGGGGTGGTGGAGTGAGCTAAAGAATGATGATGGATTAAACCCAGATCAGTTGACTGGGGGTGAGTGTTTGATTTGCTCTAACGCTCCGTCCATCATCCCCTTTGGTATCGCTTTGTTCGCCCTAAGTTGGCAGGGTATGCCCAGACGTGGGTCCCTTGCTCACTTTGCCACTGGATTCAAGATAGCCTGGCTGATGAGGGTTATGAACCCGAAACCGGTCCCAGGATGCTTGTTTCCGGTCCAGGGAAGACATGGCTTGACAGTTCGGGCTGGACTGTTCCCATGAAGCACAGGTTCAGACTGATTTGCATATGGCCATGTCTGAACTGGGGTGGTGGAGTGAGCTAAAGAATGATGATGGATTAAACCCAGATCAGTTGACTGGGGGTGAGTGTTTGATTTGCTCTAACGCTCCGTCCATCATCCCCTTTGGTATCGCTTTGTTCGCCCTAAGTTGGCAGGGTATGCCCAGACGTGGGTCCCTTGCTCACTTTGCCACTGGATTCAAGATAGCCTGGCTGATGAGGGTTATGAACCCGAAACCGGTCCCAGGATTCTTGTTTCCGGTCCAGGGAAGACATGGCTTGATAGTTCGGGCTGGACTGTTCCCATGAAGCACAGGTTCAGACTGATTTGCATATGGCCATGTCTGAACTGGGGTGGTGGAGTGAGCTAAAGAATGATGATGGATTAAACCCAGATCAGTTGACTGGGGGTGAGTGTTTGATTTGCTCTAACGCTCCGTCCATCATCCCCTTTGGTATCGCTTTGTTCGCCCTAAGTTGGCAGGGTATGCCCAGACTTGGGTCCCTTGCTCACTTTGCCACTGGATTCAAGATAGCCTGGCTGATGAGGGTTATGAACCCGAAACCGGTCCCAGGATGCTTGTTTCCGGTCCAGGGAAGACATGGCTTGACAGTTCGGGCTGGACTGTTCCCATGAAGCACAGGTTCAGACTGATTTGCATATGGCCATGTCTGAACTGGGGTGGTGGAGTGAGCTAAAGAATGATGATGGATTAAACCCAGATCAGTTGACTGGGGGTGAGTGTTTGATTTGCTCTAACGCTCCGTCCATCATCCCCTTTGGTATCGCTTTGTTCGCCCTAAGTTGGCAGGGTATGCCCAGACGTGGGTCCCTTGCTCACTTTGCCACTGGATTCAAGATAGCCTGGCTGATGAGGGTTATGAACTCGAAACCGGTCCCAGGATGCTTGTTTCCGGTCCAGTGAAGACATGGCTTGACAGTTCGGGCTGGACTGTTCCCATGAAGCACAGGTTCAGACTGATTTGCATATGGCCATGTCTGACCTGGGGTGGTGGAGTGAGCTAAAGAATGATGATGGATTAAACCCAGATCAGTTGACTGGGGGTGAGTGTTTGATTTGCTCTAACGCTCCGTCCATCATCCCCTTTGGTATCGCTTTGTTCGCCCTAAGTTGGCAGGGTATGCCCAGACGTGGGTCCCTTGCTCACTTTGCCACTGGATTCAAGATAGCCTGGCTGATGAGGGTTATGAACCCGAAACCGGTCCCAGGATGCTTGTTTCCGGTCCAGGGAAGACATGGCTTGACAGTTCGGGCTGGACTGTTCCCATGAAGCACAGGTTCAGACTGATTTGCATATGGCCATGTCTGAACTGGGGTGGTGGAGTGAGCTAAAGAATGATGATGGATTAAACCCAGATCAGTTGACTGGGGGTGAGTGTTTGATTTGCTCTAACGCTCCGTCCATCATCCCCTTTGGTATCGCTTTGTTCGCCCTAAGTTGGCAGGGTATGCCCAGACGTGGGTCCCTTGCTCACTTTGCCACTGGATTCAAGATAGCCTGGCTGATGAGGGTTATGAACCCGAAACCGGTCCCAGGATGCTTGTTTCCGGTCCAGGGAAGACATGGCTTGACAGTTCGGGCTGGACTGTTCCCATGAAGCACAGGTTCAGACTGATTTGCATATGGCCATGTCTGAACTGGGGTGGTGGAGTGAGCTAAAGAATGATGATGGATTAAACCCAGATCAGTTGACTGGGGGTGAGTGTTTGATTTGCTCTAACGCTCCGTCCATCATCCCCTTTGGTATCGCTTTGTTCGCCCTAAGTTGGCAGGGTATGCCCAGACGTGGGTCCCTTGCTCACTTTGCCACTGGATTCAAGATAGCCTGGCTGATGAGGGTTATGAACCCGAAACCGGTCCCAGGATGCTTGTTTCCGGTCCAGGGAAGACATGGCTTGACAGTTCGGGCTGGACTGTTCCCATGAAGCACAGGTTCAGACTGATTTGCATATGGCCATGTCTGAACTGGGGTGGTGGAGTGAGCTAAAGAATGATGATGGATTAAACCCAGATCAGTTGACTGGGGGTGAGTGTTTGATTTGCTCTAACGCTCCGTCCATCATCCCCTTTGGTATCGCTTTGTTCGCCCTAAGTTGGCAGGGTATGCCCAGACGTGGGTCCCTTGCTCACTTTGCCACTGGATTCAAGATAGCCTGGCTGATGAGGGTTATGAACCCGAAACCGGTCCCAGGATGCTTGTTTCCGGTCCAGGGAAGACATGGCTTGACAGTTCGGGCTGGACTGTTCCCATGAAGCACAGGTTCAGACTGATTTGCATATGGCCATGTCTGAACTGGGGTGGTGGAGTGAGCTAAAGAATGATGATGGATTAAACCCAGATCAGTTGACTGGGGGTGAGTGTTTGATTTGCTCTAACGCTCCGTCCATCATCCCCTTTGGTATCGCTTTGTTCGCCCTAAGTTGGCAGGGTATGCCCATACGTGGGTCCCTTGCTCACTTTGCCACTGGATTCAAGATAGCCTGGCTGATGAGGGTTATGAACCCGAAACCGGTCCCAGGATGCTTGTTTCCGGTCCAGGGAAGACATGGCTTGACAGTTCGGGCTGGACTGTTCCCATGAAGTACAGGTTCAGACTGATTTGCATATGGCCATGTCTGAACTGGGGTGGTGGAGTGAGCTAAAGAATGATGATGGATTAAACCCAGATCAGTTGACTGGGGGTGAGTGTTTGATTTGCTCTAACGCTCCGTCCATCATCCCCTTTGGTATCGCTTTGTTCGCCCTAAGTTGGCAGGGTATGCCCAGACGTGGGTCCCTTGCTCACTTTGCCACTGGATTCAAGATAGCCTGGCTGATGAGGGTTATGAACCCGAAACCGGTCCCAGGATGCTTGTTTCCGGTCCAGGGAAGACATGGCTTGACAGTTCGGGCTGGACTGTTCCCATGAAGCACAGGTTCAGACTGATTTGCATATGGCCATGTCTGAACTGGGGTGGTGGAGTGAGCTAAAGAATGATGATGGATTAAACCCAGATCAGTTGACTGGGGGTGAGTGTTTGATTTGCTCTAACGCTCCGTCCATCATCCCCTTTGGTATCGCTTTGTTCGCCCTAAGTTGGCAGGGTATGCCCAGACGTGGGTCCCTTGCTCACTTTGCCACTGGATTCAAGATAGCCTGGCTGATGAGGGTTATGAACCCGAAACCGGTCCCAGGATGCTTGTTTCCGGTCCAGGGAAGACATGGCTTGACAGTTCGGGCTGGACTGTTCCCATGAAGCACAGGTTCAGACTGATTTGCATATGGCCATGTCTGAACTGGGGTGGTGGAGTGAGCTAAAGAATGATGATGGATTAAACCCAGATCAGTTGACTGGGGGTGAGTGTTTGATTTGCTCTAACGCTCCGTCCATCATCCCCTTTGGTATCGCTTTGTTCGCCCTAAGTTGGCAGGGTATGCCCAGACGTGGGTCCCTTGCTCACTTTGCCACTGGATTCAAGATAGCCTGGCTGATGAGGGTTATGAACCCGAAACCGGTCCCAGGATGCTTGTTTCCGGTCCAGGGAAGACATGGCTTGACAGTTCGGGCTGGACTGTTCCCATGAAGCACAGGTTCAGACTGATTTGCATATGGCCATGTCTGAACTGGGGTGGTGGAGTGAGCTAAAGAATGATGATGGATTAAACCCAGATCAGTTGACTGGGGGTGAGTGTTTGATTTGCTCTAACGCTCCGTCCATCATCCCCTTTGGTATCGCTTTGTTCGCCCTAAGTTGGCAGGGTATGCCCAGACGTGGGTCCCTTGCTCACTTTGCCACTGGATTCAAGATAGCCTGGCTGATGAGGGTTATGAACCCGAAACCGGTCCCAGGATGCTTGTTTCCGGTCCAGGGAAGACATGGCTTGACAGTTCGGGCTGGACTGTTCCCATGAAGCACAGGTTCAGACTGATTTGCATATGGCCATGTCTGAACTGGGGTGGTGGAGTGAGCTAAAGAATGATGATGGATTAAACCCAGATCAGTTGACTGGGGGTGAGTGTTTGATTTGCTCTAACGCTCCGTCCATCATCCCCTTTGGTATCGCTTTGTTCGCCCTAAGTTGGCAGGGTATGCCCAGACGTGGGTCCCTTGCTCACTTTGCCACTGGATTCAAGATAGCCTGGCTGATGAGGGTTATGAACCCGAAACCGGTCCCAGGATGCTTGTTTCCGGTCCAGGGAAGACATGGCTTGACAGTTCGGGCTGGACTGTTCCCATGAAGCACAGGTTCAGTCTGATTTGCATATGGCCATGTCTGAACTGGGGTGGTGGAGTGAGCTAAAGAATGATGATGGATTAAACCCAGATCAGTTGACTGGGGGTGAGTGTTTGATTTGCTCTAACGCTCCGTCCATCATCCCCTTTGGTATCGCTTTGTTCGCCCTAAGTTGGCAGGGTATGCCCAGACGTGGGTCCCTTGCTCACTTTGCCACTGGATTCAAGATAGCCTGGCTGATGAGGGTTATGAACCCGAAACCGGTCCCAGGATGCTTGTTTCCGGTCCAGGGAAGACATGGCTTGACAGTTCGGGCTGGACTGTTCCCATGAAGCACAGGTTCAGACTGATTTGCATATGGCCATGTCTGAACTGGGGTGGTGGAGTGAGCTAAAGAATGATGATGGATTAAACCCAGATCAGTTGACTGGGGGTGAGTGTTTGATTTGCTCTAACGCTCCGTCCATCATCCCCTTTGGTATCGCTTTGTTCGCCCTAAGTTGGCAGGGTATGCCCAGACGTGGGTCCCTTGCTCACTTTGCCACTGGATTCAAGATAGCCTGGCTGATGAGGGTTATGAACCCCAAACCGGTCCCAGGATGCTTGTTTCCGGTCCAGGGAAGACATGGCTTGACAGTTCGGGCTGGACTGTTCCCATGAAGCACAGGTTCAGACTGATTTGCATATGGCCATGTCTGAACTGGGGTGGTGGAGTGAGCTAAAGAATGATGATGGATTAAACCCAGATCAGTTGACTGGGGGTGAGTGTTTGATTTGCTCTAACGCTCCGTCCATCATCCCCTTTGGTATCGCTTTGTTCGCCCTAAGTTGGCAGGGTATGCCCAGACGTGGGTCCCTTGCTCACTTTGCCACTGGATTCAAGATAGCCTGGCTGATGAGGGTTATGAACCCGAAACCGGTCCCAGGATGCTTGTTTCCGGTCCAGGGAAGACATGGCTTGACAGTTCGGGCTGGACTGTTCCCATGAAGCACAGGTTCAGACTGATTTGCATATGGCCATGTCTGAACTGGGGTGGTGGAGTGAGCTAAAGAATGATGATGGATTAAACCCAGATCAGTTGACTGGGGGTGAGTGTTTGATTTGCTCTAACGCTCCGTCCATCATCCCCTTTGGTATCGCTTTGTTCGCCCTAAGTTGGCAGGGTATGCCCAGACGTGGGTCCCTTGCTCACTTTGCCACTGGATTCAAGATAGCCTGGCTGATGAGGGTTATGAACCCGAAACCGGTCCCAGGATGCTTGTTTCCGGTCCAGGGAAGACATGGCTTGACAGTTCGGGCTGGACTGTTCCCATGAAGCACAGGTTCAGACTGATTTGCATATGGCCATGTCTGAACTGGGGTGGTGGAGTGAGCTAAAGAATGATGATGGATTAAACCCAGATCAGTTGACTGGGGGTGAGTGTTTGATTTGCTCTAACGCTCCGTCCATCATCCCCTTTGGTATCGCTTTGTTCGCCCTTAGTTGGCAGGGTATGCCCAGACGTGGGTCCCTTGCTCACTTTGCCACTGGATTCAAGATAGCCTGGCTGATGAGGGTTATGAACCCGAAACCGGTCCCAGGATGCTTGTTTCCGGTCCAGGGAAGACATGGCTTGACAGTTCGGGCTGGACTGTTCCCATGAAGCACAGGTTCAGACTGATTTGCATATGGCCATGTCTGAACTGGGGTGGTGGAGTGAGCTAAAGAATGATGATGGATTAAACCCAGATCAGTTGACTGGGGGTGAGTGTTTGATTTGCTCTAACGCTCCGTCCATCATCCCCTTTGGTATCGCTTTGTTCGCCCTAAGTTGGCAGGGTATGCTCAGACGTGGGTCCCTTGCTCACTTTGCCACTGGATTCAAGATAGCCTGGCTGATGAGGGTTATGAACCAGAAAACCGGTCCCAGGATGCTTGTTTCCGGTCCAGGGAAGACATGGCTTGACAGTTCGGGCTGGACTGTTCCCATGAAGCACAGGTTCAGACTGATTTGCATATGGCCATGTCTGAACTGGGGTGGTGGAGTGAGCTAAAGAATGATGATGGATTAAACCCAGATCAGTTGACTGGGGGTGAGTGTTTGATTTGCTCTAACGCTCCGTCCATCATCCCCTTTGGTATCGCTTTGTTCGCCCTAAGTTGGCAGGGTATGCCCAGACGTGGGTCCCTTGCTCACTTTGCCACTGGATTCAAGATAGCCTGGCTGATGAGGGTTATGAACCCGAAACCGGTCCCAGGATGCTTGTTTCCGGTCCAGGGAAGACATGGCTTGACAGTTCAGGCTGGACTGTTCCCATGAAGCACAGGTTCAGACTGATTTGCATATGGCCATGTCTGAACTGGGGTGGTGGAGTGAGTTAAAGAATGATGATGGATTAAACCCAGATCAGTTGACTGGGGGTGAGTGTTTGATTTGCTCTAACGCTCCGTCCATCATCCCCTTTGGTATCGCTTTGTTCGCCCTAAGTTGGCAGGGTATGCCCAGACGTGGGTCCCTTGCTCACTTTGCCACTGGATTCAAGATAGCCTGGCTGATGAGGGTTATGAACCCCAAACCGGTCCCAGGATGCTTGTTTCCGGTCCAGGGAAGACATGGCTTGACAGTTCGGGCTGGACTGTTCCCATGAAGCACAGGTTCAGACTGATTTGCATATGGCCATGTCTGAACTGGGGTGGTGGAGTGAGCTAAAGAATGATGATGGATTAAACCCAGATCAGTTGACTGGGGGTGAGTGTTTGATTTGCTCTAACGCTCCGTCCATCATCCCCTTTGGTATCGCTTTGTTCGCCCTAAGTTGGCAGGGTATGCCCAGACGTGGGTCCCTTGCTCACTTTGCCACTGGATTCAAGATAGCCTGGCTGATGAGGGTTATGAACCCGAAACCGGTCCCAGGATGCTTGTTTCCGGTCCAGGGAAGACATGGCTTGACAGTTCGGGCTGGACTGTTCCCATGAAGCACAGGTTCAGACTGATTTGCATATGGCCATGTCTGAACTGGGGTGGTGGAGTGAGCTAAAGAATGATGATGGATTAAACCCAGATCAGTTGACTGGGGGTGAGTGTTTGATTTGCTCTAACGCTCCGTCCATCATCCCCTTTGGTATCGCTTTGTTCGCCCTAAGTTGGCAGGGTATGCCCAGACGTGGGTCCCTTGCTCACTTTGCCACTGGATTCAAGATAGCCTGGCTGATGAGGGTTATGAACCCGAAACCGGTCCCAGGATGCTTGTTTCCGGTCCAGGGAAGACATGGCTTGACAGTTCGGGCTGGACTGTTCCCATGAAGCACATGTTCAGACTGATTTGCATATGGCCATGTCTGAACTGGGGTGGTGGAGTGAGCTAAAGAATGATGATGGATTAAACCCAGATCAGTTGACTGGGGGTGAGTGTTTGATTTGCTCTAACGCTCCGTCCATCATCCCCTTTGGTATCGCAAGATATAATAATATCAGAAACAATTTTACCATATTGTTGTTTTCATTAAGGTAGTAAGCTATCAGCAAACCAGTATTAAAAAACTTGTAGTGAGTGCAATGAACAGTATGACATAGTTATAATGATCTACTGTGCACATTCCACTGATTGTTTTTTCCCACAGTTTCATGAGGAGACTTCATACAAAGCACTGTTGAAAATGAACAAGTATGAAAGCTGAAAACAGGAAAAAACAGTAAAACATTTGTCTATGTTGAATTAAAGTTTTGCAAAAAAATATTGTATGTTGTTTGGTTGCCTAATGTTTGAAATAAAATTCTAATATATTTTTGTCTTTTTTTATTTCTTCACAGTGGTTGGAGGTCGAGATATATTACTTTTGTCAAATCACAAATATAGTAATGGATTCATTGAGTTACTACTCATGTACTCATCCCATCTCCCATGCACAACAGTTGCACTAGTCCAGTCATCCAGCCACTACATAAGCAGTCATCAAATCACTCAGGTACTGCACTTGAATTCATCTAATCTCCCAGCCAAAACTCAGGCACTCATCCAATCACCCAGGCTCTACCCATGCACTATGCAAACACCCAGACACTATGTATGCACTCATCTATTCACTGAGGCACTGCCCATGCACTCATCCAGTCACTACTCATGGACTCATCCAATTAACCAGACACTATCCATGCACTCACCCAATCACGCAGAGAGTATCCATGCATTCACTCAATCACCCAGACCCTATCTGTGTACTCACCCAATCACTAAACCCCTACTCTTGCAGTCATCCAATTACCCAGGGTCTAGCCTTGCATTCATCCAATCACCCAGACGCTACTCTTGTAGACATCTACTCATCTATGTGCTACTCATGCACTCATACAATCAACCAGGCACTACCCATGCACTTATCCAATTATCCAAGCAGTACCCATACACTCATCCATTCACGCAGGCACTATCTATGCACTCACAGAATCTCCAATGCACTATCTTTGCACTCATCTAATCACCCAGACACTACCCTTGCCCTCATCCATTCACTGAAGCACTACCCATACACTCATCCATTCACCTAGGCACTACCCAGGCACTAGTTCATTCACCCAGGTACTATACTTCTACTCATCCATTCATCCAGGCCTTACCCTTGCACTCATACATTTACTGAGGTACTACACTTGCGCTCTTCCATTCACTCAGGCACTACCCATACACTCATGCATTAACTGAGGCACTACCCATGCACTCATCTAATCACCCAGGCTCTATCCATGTACTCACCCAATCACCTAAGCACTATGCATCCATTCACCCAATCACTCAGGCACTATCTATGTACTCACCCAATCATCCAGCCACTACCTTTGCACCAATACAATTACAGAGGCACTATCTTGCACTCATCCAATCACTCAGGCGATACCCTTCCAGTCATTCATTTACTCAGGTACTACCATTGCACTGATCCATTCACTCGCTCACTACCCATTTATTCACCCACATACTAACCATGCACATATCGAATCACCCAGGCACTACCCTTTTACTCATCCATTCACCCAGGCAGTACCCGTGCATTCATCTATTCACCCAGCCACTATGAATGCACTCATCCAATCACCCAGGCACTACCCATACACTCCTTCATTCACCCATACATTTTCCATACACTCATCCGTTCATTCAGGCAGTACTGATGCACTCATCCAATCAACCAGGCACTACCCTTGTACTCATCCAGTCACTCAGACAGTATGCATGTGGTCACCCATTCACTCAAGCACTACCCATACACTTATCAAATGATCCAGGCACTACCCATGCACAGATTTATTCACTCTGGTATTATCCATGCGCTCATCCATTCATGCATGCACACATCCAATCACTTACACAGTACCCTTCCACTCATCCATTCACTCAGGCACTATTTGGGCATTCATCCATTCACTCAGGCACTATCCAAGCACTAGTCTATTGACCCAGGCACTACACTTGCACTCATCCATTCACTCATGCAGTCATGCATTCACCTAGGCACTAACCATGAACATATCGGATCACTCAGCCAGTACCTATGCACTCATCTATTCACTCAGGCACTACCCACACACTCATCCATTCACCCAGCCACTACCAATGGACACATCCAATCACTCAGGAACTACTCTTTCACTCATCTGATCACTCAGGTACTACGCATGTGCTCATACATTCACTCAGGCACGCCCCATGCACTCATCCATTAACCCAGGCACTACCCATGCACTGATTCATTTACCCAGCCATTATCCATGCATTCATCTATTCACTTAGGTACTACGCATGTGCTCGCCCATTCACCCAGGCCTGACACATGCACTTATCCATTCATCCAGGCACTACCCTTACAGTCAATCATTCACCCAGGCATTATCCATGCACTCATCCATGTATCCAGGTGCTACTCATGCACTCATCAATCACCCAGGCAGTACCCATGCACTCATCCAATCACCCAGGCACTATCCATGCATCCACGCAATTATGCACACACTATGCATTCATTCAACCAATCACCCAGGCACTATCCATGCACTCACCTAATCACCCAGGTACTAACCTTGTACTCATGCAATTACCCAGGCACTACTTTGCCCTCATCCAATCACTCAGGTGTTACCCTTCCACTCATTCATTTACTCAGGCAGTACCCTTGCGCTGATCTATTCACTCATGCACTCCCCATGAACTCATCTATTCACCCACATACTAACCATACACATATCCAATCACCCAGGCACTACCTTTGATCTCCTATATTCACCCAGACACTACTCATGTACAAATCCCATCACTCAGGCACTACTCTTGCACTCATCCATTCACCCAGGCATTACCTATGCACTCATCCACTCACCCAGACATTACTCATGCACCCATCCAATCACCCAGGCAGTACTTATGCACTCATCCAATCAACCATGCACTATTCATACATTCTTCCAATCACCCAGGCACTATCGTTGCACTCATCTGTTCATTCATGCAGTATGCATGGGCTCATCCATTCACTCAGGCACTACCCATACACTCATTTAATGAGCCTGGCACTACCCATGCACTCATTTATTCACTCTGGCATTATCCATGCACTCATCCATTCACCCAGGCACTATGCATGCACATATCAAATCACCCACGCACTCATGCATTCACCCGGGCACTAACCATGCACATATCAAATCACTTAGCAAGTACCCATGCACTCACCTATTCACTCAGGCACTACCCACACACTCATCCATTCACCCAGGCACTACCTATTGGC
Organism: Calotriton arnoldi; assembly: GCA_963921515.1. Taxonomy (NCBI): domain Eukaryota; kingdom Metazoa; phylum Chordata; class Amphibia; order Caudata; family Salamandridae; genus Calotriton; species Calotriton arnoldi. Next base: position 91,476 of record CAWUFW010018941.1, on the reverse strand, counting down.
ACATCCAATCACTCAGGCACTACCCTTGCACTCATCTGTTTACTCAGGTACTAGCCATGCGCTCATTCATTCACTCAGGCAGTACCTGTGCACTCATCCAATCACCCAGGCACTCTCCATGCACTCATGCATTCACCCAGACATTATCCATACACTCATCCATTCACTCAGGCACTACCCTTCCACTCTTCCATTCACTCAGGTACTACATATGCACTCATCCATTCAGCCACACACTACCCATGCACACATGAAATCATCCAATCACTATGTTTGCACTCATCCAATCACTCAGGCACTACTTATGCACTCATAGATTTACTCAGGTACCACTGCTGCACTCATTGTAACATCCATGTACCAGTTGTGCACTCATTCAATTATCTATACACCAGTCATACACTCATTCCAACATATATACATAATTTTTCTTTTTTTAACTGTAAATGGCAGTTCGAACAGGAACCTTTTGTTTTGTTTTTTTAATGCTTTTGTAAAGTTTACAATGTTTTTTGTTGTTTTTTATAATAACAAAAATGGCAACTAGGACAGCAGGAACTGAAAAAACATGCACTGAAAAATGTGCAAAGCATATAAAAGATGAAAAAATGAGCATGTATACTGTTTTGCAGCATTGTGAATAGCTGTAAGAGACTGCTCACCAGCACTTATGACAACACTACAGTCCATGCAGTACGTAGCCGTTCTTGCTATCTCTGGAGCCATATATATATTGCAGTACTCTGCACCACAGAAGGGAGTTTTTGACCAGGAAATTGTTGCTGCTGCCACTGAAGTAGATGGTCCTCCAGCTTCCCTCTGCTTGATTGCTCGTTGGAGATGTTTTTTTATGATAGGTCTTTGGATAGTATAACATGGGAGTTGTCCCACATGAATATTTCTTGTATGTACCTCTAGAGAGGGTCTTCTCACAAATTATGCATTGTAAAAATTTGGCAGGTGTTTTTGTGTCACCTGATGGGATAGTAAAAAAATCCCAAGCTACACTGGCTCTCTTTTGTGGAGGTTCCTCTGCTTCCAGATCTTCACTGTTCACCTCCTCCACATCCTGGTTCAGCTGTTGTTGCTGCTGACCCCCTTCTCCTTGCTGTGTTGCCATTTCTGATATAAAAAAACAGCAAAATGTTTCCACCACAAAATGAATCTACCTGCTCAAACTGAAGTTCTATTAAAGAAGATTCAAGAAGGAGCAGTGGGTGTGTACTTCCCATTGATTTTTCTGAAAAGTATATTGTCCAATGATATTCCTTGCTTTCCCGGTGACGTGATATTCGCGGTGAATGAAATAGTCACAGTTACCGCGCTGAAGCAGAAATGCAAAATATAAGTTTAAAGTAGTTTTGTTTAAAAATAGAAAGAAAAGCAGAACTTGCAATATTATAATAGTAAACAGATATACTAAACTTGTTCACAGTACCTCTATATATATGTTTCAGAGTAGTTGAAAACAGCGCTATCCGCGAATACCAACGTCATTGCGACTTCCTTTGTCTTCGCGGGTATGGGAAAAAAGTGTTTGGAGGCGATTAATCTGGAAAATCACTAGAAAAATATGAATTTGAAAAATACACTAATAAAGCTCTAGTGATAAATATACTGTAGAATATGTGTAGTTATGTATATGTTTTACACTTTGTACAACCCACACGCTCTTCGCGGCTACCGACGTCACCGCAATGACATCGGTAGTCACAAATACATTTTTTTGTGAGAAGGTGGCTTTCTTCCAAATTGAGTATAGAAAGAAAAGTTAAAGGAATATCTACTACATATTTAGAGGTAAACTTTATTTAAAAAATGTCTTTAAGTGTATTTTTCAGTAGGTGAAATACATTTACTGATGACAGAATCTCCACTGTATATGCAACAATGTTGTGCCAACTTACAAAATTGTTAAAAATAAAACCAGTTATTAATGTATTTTCTGATAAACACATATGAAATCAAAATATCAGTGGTGTATTATATAAATGTAATACACAATATCTAATTATAGAAAGAAAGTATGAAAATCTTACAGGTTCACTTACAAAAAAGTGGACATTAGAATTAAGAAATAGAATTTTAAAAACCTTAGAAATTGAAAAAAAACAAAGGATACAGAGACGTTATAATTAGGAAATAGAATGAAAAAAAACCTTAGAAATTCACTGAAAAAACCAAAGGTTAAAGGGACGTTATAATTAGGAAATAGAATGAAAAAAAACCTTGGAAATTCACTGAAAAAACCAAAGGGCACAGGGACGTTATAGTTAGGCTGACATTTCATTCGTACAAAACCAGAGCAATTCAGCAGCTATAGTTAGCTAAGCTAACTATAGCCCGTGCCCCCGATTACATCACTGATGACATCATCCTCAGAATCTCTGACGCAGTCACTCACACCCCCATTTAACCATTCATATACTCACTCCAACTTTCATACTACCATTCTCAAAACCATTGACACACCCATACTAGTACTTATATACTCATTCATAGGTCTACACACACATCCACTCACTCACAAAATGGTGGCTGGGCCGCACTGTTCAATTATAAGTGCTGGGGAGTCCATCTCCAGGGCAGAAATCATCAAAAAGGGGGAGGGGGCCCTTGCAGCCTCCCTCTCAATGCCATTAATGGCCTCAGTGCTCAAATTTTCATAAAGAGGGAGAGGGCTACACTGCCCCCCCTTCCTGAGCCTCCAGAGGCCCAAGGACCCATCCCCTCTCAGCAGCAAAACCTCATAATCTTGGTTGTCTGACACCAACTGAATCGTGCTCCAAACAAGCTGGTTATTTATCGACCGTTAGTCTATGCCCCAGGTGGAACCCATCCACTTAAACATAATGTGCAGTTTAAACCCTCTGTACCTGTGACTACTGACTGATTTATGTTTATTTGTGGTTGTTTTAGACAACCAAAATTACGAGGTCACGCTGCCGGTTTTGGTGCTTAGAGGTTTAAAATTGTGAAAACACAAACGTAGAGCATTGTGGGTTTATTTATGTTTTCATTAAAATTAAGTTGGGGCTTTTTCACAGTTTATTCACATGGATGGGGTTAAGCTGGGGTGCACTGTAGGTATGGTGTTGGGGTATGTATTTATCTGCATTGTATTTTGTGAATACAATATCTGATTTGGATCTTTGGCCATTCATAGTTTAGATGGTGGATTTAAGGGTATGTTGGGTTTGTTGATATTGATTTTGTGCACAGCATATTTATAGTTTTAAAGGGATTATTGACGCACGGAATTCTGGGAGACTGAGTATGTTCGCTGATGGATTGTTTTATGTTACAGCTACCCCTGACGAAGGGCTGTCCAGCCAAAATGCATTGAGGGAATTCTAATGTCATCTGGAATGTGTCGTGAATTTGAAATGTGCTGATGAAAAAGGCCCAGATGGGCATTTCTTGAGCATTTTAAGTTTATAAATCACGTTTCTTTCGTGTATACTCAGGAAGTACTGATGAACAAGGACAAACATGGACTAAAAATGGATTAAAAATGGATTATGTGGATGAAAAATGTTTCAAGTGAATAAATCTTATGGTTTTCGCCTACATAGCTGTGCTGCTAGTTACTTGAGCGCAACGGTGTAACAGACAGTTTTGCAACTTTTAAAAAATTTGCATTTTTCTGTTCTTACCAGCTCTGTGCCTGCAGCCTGCCTTAGGTCACATAACTGGGTGTAACTGAGAGTTAGGACTTTGTGAATCTTCCCAGACAGTCGCATAGTAGTGGGATTAGCAGAGCCTAAATGGCCTTCCACTGGCAGGAGGGGCGGAGCTGAGAACAGCCCTACTTGCACCTGAAAAGGTTGTGCCCTGTCTCCTCACAATAGGCTTGACAACCCTGTATTTTCAGTGCAGCCTGCTAGGAGCCAGGGCAGGGGAGGCAGGAAACTCCCAGAACTTCAAAGAACCCCTCTGGAAGCGTCTCCCACCTTCTAGGAGCAGGGCACCTGGGTATAAAAATAGGGCTCTCAGACCCATTCTTCAGTTCACTACTGGGCTTGTAGAAGGGCTCTCGGGGGACTGCCTGGTACTGTGACCTGCTAGGCCCTCTGCCAGACTGCTGCTGTGCCCAGAAGGACCGCTTTGCTGCCTGGAACCTGTCTTGAACCCTCAGAGGCCAGCCTTGCTGTTGAGCCCTGCATCTTCACCTGCACCCAGGACTTACAGAAGTGATTTCAAGGGCTAGTTTGCTGGCCTCCTCTTCAGAGCCACAGGGACATAATAGGCTCCCAACACCTTGTACCTGCACCTGGACCCAGCCTGAGTGAATCCTAAACTCTAAAACGGTATCCATCCACTCCTGGACCCTTGTTTGTGGTGCCAAAGGTGCCCAGATGGCCATTTTCCAAAAATTTGGCCAAAAAGTGCTCTGAGGACCAGGAAGAGACCGGGCCAAACCTGCTCTCCTATCTGCCTGAGGTGCATCACCAGATGGATTGCCTTCACAGCTTCTCCACTGCGTTCTCCTCCTCCGCAGCAAATCTGCTTCAGCGGTCTTTCGCCAAAGGGTTATCTGACCTCTTGGAATTGTATTCATATACAGGCTTCTGCTCCGCCCTGCTGAAGATTTTTGACTTCCATTTCAATGACTTAGTGTGAAGGTAAAAATCTTCAATGTAGCATCACACCATGACTATCCAACGACTACGCTCCCCCTCAGACACTCCTGCGGCCTTGCCCCGCTGAGCTTCTACCTTCTCAGAGACAACGTTAAGCGCTTACCAGGCCCAATTCACTTCCTGTATCCAAACCGCGCCTTCAATTTTGACTATGCCCCGGTCTAGCGTGACCATATGTCTGCAGTTAGCACTTTTTTCCTTTTAGGCGCTATTCTGAACCTTAAACTTTAAAGATTCATAACTCTGGTTCTACTGATTTGATTTTTGCCGTTTTGCTGTCAAATAATTTATTAAAATGTACTCTATTTTTCTAAATTGGTTTGGTATTTTTATTGTGTTGTGTTTGTGTGCTGCATAAATACTGTACACATTACTTCCAAGTTAAGCCTGACTGCTTTTTGTGCCAAGCTACCCTGGGTTAAGCACAGGTTAATTTGGTGACTTTTTTGGTTCACCCTGCAACAGATTGTGGCTGTTGCTTGACCAGGGCTAACACCCCAGTCAACCAACTATCCATTTTCTCACACAATCTTTGAGCAGAAACATGTGTTCTACGTGACTTAGGTGATACAAGCTAACAGGTGGTCTTCTGCACTTCTCTTCTTTTCATCTACAATTACGTAGGGCCCTTGATATTCCAGGTAGGCAAACAGTACATCAAAAGAATGCTAAGTAGTCCAGAATGGCTGCCTGTATAGCTGGAAGCTGTTTCCCCCACCTCTTCTGGTCGAAATAGTCACTCCAGGAAGGACATTATTTCAGGGAAAAATATACTATGCTTAATTTGCAGGAAATTAGGGGTTCTTACTTCAGCAATACCTGCTACACAGGTTGTGAGTGTATCTTGTCATTTTTGGAAGGATAATGTTGAGCTTATTACTAGCATGCTAATAAAATTTCCCACACCGCCTTCAATTTCAGCATGATATTCTGAAAATCCTGAATGATATTGGGTGGGATTGCAGACCATATATCTGGTGCTTCCTTACAAATTCTAAAAGGCCCCTGACTTTACTTTCAGTGAAGATCTCTGACCCCCTGTTCATCTACTTTAAAAGTAGAATTATATATTGACCGTTATAAAAGGACGGAGTCATCCACTGTATCTGGTGGTAGAGGCCTGTTGCTGTTGCCACAGACACCAATAGCGTCTGCCTTCGAGTGTCATTACTAACTTGGTGGATAATCCTGTGATTACTGCAAGCCCAGAAGTCTCCCACGAGCTCTATTTATCATCTAGAGAGAATTTGCAGAGCTGCTGTCTGTCAGAAGAATATACATTTTAAGTAGTTGGTGTAAGGTAGTAACTTATAAATATTATACAAATATACTTTTGAAATCAATTATCCAACTTCTTTTCAGCTTCAGTCGGTTGTGTATCAGCATGGCTTTGCTTTTCAAAAAGTTAACTTTTTAAAGAAAATTATTTGAAATCTTCAACATTCTGAATCATGCAAATGACAATTTTCTCTGTTGTATTTTCAGTTTGAACATGCATTATGCCACCACAGTTGCTTCATGTATGACACATGACATACCACATGATATGGACTTTCTTATTTTTCTCACCAGGACATTGGGCGTTATTTTTGGCACGCAATCTATGCCTTTTCTGCGTTTTTCATGGGAATTCTTGGTGCCATCATCCCGCCTTACATCGGAATGAGTAGTGTATATGATAACAAGGTAATTAATCTGTACTTTTTATGTATTTTGATTTATTTTTGGATCCATGTTTATCTGTGTGAATATTCAGCATAATAATTTAGGAAGCTGGATCGTGAGGCTATATTATATTATATTATATTCTGTTTTAGTTATCGATCTATTATATTGATGGCCTTTAAGTGCAAAACACTACCTTTTAAAAAACAAAGCTGTGAGCACTATTTAAATTTGATTATTGTGATGCATACATGCGGTTGGTTGCTGTAGTTTTAATTAAAGCGATTTATGCATGTTAATTTGTGAAGATTAATAAAGTAATACGTTAAATTATATTAGTAATACCTACAATCATAATTATGAAAATACACACTCTATTACTATTATATCGAGAGAAAAAGCAATTCTACTATTGAAAGAGTAATCTAATATAGAAAAACTCAACTTAGCCTAAACAGTTAATGATAACAATCTTTTTACATATTGCACTCAGGTCTTATTTCTTACACCAAGGAATCGGTCAAATTTGGTCCCGGTTTAGGGGAATAGATAGACTTTGGCAGATGCTGGAAATCTGCCCAAAAAATTACAGACAGCCATTTATGCAGTCTAAATAGCACGGATGGTACATCCAACAATTTGTTTGAGATATCTGGTCCACCCTATTCGGAGTGTGTACATGGCTGTACAACATAAATAGGGCGATGGGACATACACCAAATGTTGGTGAATATCGCTGAATAAATCTTAGCATTGTCTTTTTAAGAGGTAGGAGATCCTGCACAAACGTTTTTATTTTAGGAACATCATTCCAAAATTCAAATCTTCATTTAAAGTTTTTTCCCAAACCTTATGAGTATCTGCATCTCATTGACAGACGGAGAGTGGATGATTCTTGCATACCACTGAAACTTTAAGGTTAACCACTTTGAAAGCAGATACTGATTGTGCATACTAAAATACTGTATGTGCCATAGATTAGAACAAGGTGCTTCAGAATGAAGGAGAATGCACAAGAGACACCATTCAGTCTTGTCTATTTTCAGATGTGAAATTGTTTTATTTCTCCAGAACAGCTAGTAGTAATTTTTGTCAGAACCATTAAACATTATTTGAACATTAACCATTGCAAGTAATTTGGCAGCTGTAAATAGTTTAGGAAGTGTAATCAATGAGTTAACCCAATGTGAACCTACAATATTTAATTTAAAACGAATTTGCAAAGCCAATTGGTATGACTTTGAATGTGCTAACACATGCAAACAGTACCACGCAGAAATGCTGTTTGCATGCAATAGCACCTGTTGGCTCTGTCAACATTTTTTATATCTTGCTGGTGCCTACCAGGACTGATATACCAGCGGCAAAGCACTGATGAGATATTCACAGCCACTTATTTTTTACACTGATAAAAAACTTGAGAGCTAACTTTGACTCACTGTTAACTTTATCTAACCAAGCAAACTCCGTTTTGTGCTCTTGTCTGGGTCAGCTTCCTACACTGGAGCAGATTCTCCTTCTGCCATAAGGTTCACATCTTTTAAATGCCTTTATTGCAGCATGTTTGGAATATTGTATTCTGTATATCTTGATATACCATTAAAAGCATTACTCAAGCTAAGGTTAGTCCATAATTCACAGAGAGATGGTTATTCTCCATTTGGGTACAATAACGCATAATTGGATGGTATCATATCATATCATATCAGCAGGATTTGTATAGCATGGCCTATCACCCAAGGGGGTATCCTGGCACTGAAGATGAACCGTTTAGTTGAACAGTCAGGTCTTGAGTGTTCTCCTGAAGTCGGCGAGGGTGGTGGAAGTCCAGAGGTGCAGGGGCAGGCCATTCCAGGACTTGGCAGCGAGATAGGAGAAGGATCGTCCTCCTCTGCGAATCGAATGGATTCACGGGACATGTGTGAGGGGAAGTTGGGCTGAGCAGAGGTATCTGGTGGGCTGGTGGGCTGGTGGAAGGTCATGCGGTGGTTTGTGTAGGCCGGTCTAGTGTTATGGAGTGCCTTGTAAGCGAGTGAGTAGTTTGAAGTGGCCTCTCTTCTTGATTGGGAGCCAGTGGAGGTCTGTGAGGTGGGGGGGTTATGCTTGATCGTCTAGGGAGATCAAGGATGAGTCTGGCTGCTGCATTTTTGATGGTCTTGAGTTGTTTCAGGAGCTGGTGGTGATTCCGACACAGCGTGCATTTCCGTAGTCCAATCGGCTGGTGATAAGGACCTGTGTTTCTGTTCTCCTGGTGTAGGGCGGGATCCACCTGCGGAACATTTAGAGGATGTGGAGACTTGTGGAGGTTACTGCATTAACCTGCCGTTTCATGGAGAGCTTTATGTCCAAGACGATGCCCGAGTTCCTGGCATGGGTGGTGGGGGCTGGTGAAGGTCCAAGAGCGGGTGGGCCACCATGAGTTAATTCTGAAGATGAGCATTCTGTCTTGTCCGTGTTCAGTTTCAGGCAGTTGGTCTTCATCCAGTCGGCAACGATGGTCATAGCCTTCCTGAAGTTGACTCTGGTGGTGGAGATGTGTTAAGTGAGAGAGAGAATGAGTTGGCATTCTTCTGCATATTAGATGATGTTGAGTTCGTGGCTGCAGACGATGTTGGCCAGCGGAGTCATTTAGATGTTGAAGAGGGTGGGGCTGAGCAAGGAGCCCGGGGGGAGGCCGCAGATGGCGTCCTTGGGTTCAGAGGTGTAGGGTGGTAGGTGAATTCTTTGCATGCGTCCTGTGAAAAACAAGGTGATCAACTTGAGTGCGTTGCCGCTGATGCCAATGTGGTGAAGTTTGTTGACCAGGATGTGGTGGGACACGTGTTGAATGCTGCAGCGAGGTCTAGGAGGATAAGGGCAGAGGATGGTTCTGATGTCATCCATTGCAGCTATGAGGGCCATTTCGGTGCTGTGGTTGGATCGGGAGGCGTCTAGTAGGATGTTCTTCTAGGTGGTCTATGAGCTGGTGATTGATGGCTTTCTCAAGGACCTCCACAGGGAATGGGAGGAGTGAGATATGGAGGTAGTTCTTGAGGTCGTTGGGTTCTGCAGTGTTTTTTTTTAGGAGTGGTCTCACTGCATATTTCCATGTTTCCAGGAAGGTGGCGGAGTTGATGTTCGTGTTGAGGATGTAAGTGAGCAGAGGGCAGACTTCCTTCCATCCTAGGTTGAAAGCGTGGTGTGGGCAGGGGTCTGTCTGAGCGCCTGAGTGTATGGGAGTCATGATAGCACAGGGTTACAGTTAACGGCCAGGGTCGGTGATTCCAGACCCAATAATTTGGGTCTCACCATGGCTACTGTACAACTGATCCCATCATTCTTAGGTGCCACTGCTGCTCCTGGGGCACAAATATCCACCACTATTTCTATTATTATGGCTTCTGTATCTGTCGTAATCCCATCTGCGTAGAGGGCGATAGCAGCATGCAAGGAGGGCAGAAATCGGAAGCGCAGGAACACCATGTTGCAGTGGACAAGGCCAGTTAAGACATTGAGGCCTGAACCTCATATTATGGAGATGAGGTGCACAAACCAGGGTCAGGCACCACTCCAATCAGCATGGCACAGTCCCTGCTGTAGATGGACCAGAGTTTTGACTCCATGGAGGCAGTATATGCAACACTCACACCAGTTTACAGCAGCAATAATGACAGCTGGAGGCCTTTAGATTCCTACACATAAAGTATTGCGAACCTAGTAAAAAGACTTAGAATTCAGAAACTTGTTCAGCCCTTAGACACTACATCTAGATGCAGCGGGACATATATAGTGAACTGAGATGCTGTATCCTGCCTTTAACAAAGGAAAAGGCCAGTAGGAAGGCCATTATATGCTTGGAACATGCTGTGCATAAATATACTATAAAAACCAAGTTACCATTCATCTGCACTTTCTTATTGTAAAGAGCATCTGTAGTAACACGTGTCTCAGGTTCAAGTGCCCAATCTTGTCCCCTTAGGTGTGTTTTCTCATCAGCTGTTGTATCCCAAATGTCTCAGATTAAAGGTCGTTGATCCCCTATTGGGCACACAGAGAGCTCAAGATTTTTCCATACTTGAGAAAGTAGACAGCTAGGAGTCCCTGTTCTTCCATTAGTGTTACTAGGAGTCTCAGTTCACTGGAGGAATAGCTGTACCTCATCATTGTCAGTCTAACTATTGTCCACATTTCCAACTGCCTAATTCCCAGGTACTCTTGAGATTCTGGTGAACCCAACAACATTAGAACAGGATAGTGAGGTCACACCAGTTCTATCAATACACCTGTTCCAGAATGTCATGGCTGAGCGGTGCAGATGTCCTCTTGCTACCCATAAACATATTGAATAGTGCACCACCCTCCTATTTAATGCCAAAAATGTCTCTCTCCTGAATATGGCTGCTAGCTAATCATCTGGCTGCCCATTGTCATTGTACTATTAGGAAATACTGTTGAAAGTCTAGTTCTCCCTACCTACTCTTCATTACAGCAAGCTATAACTTCTTGATCAGAACCCTGTGTTGGAAATTGGGTTACTGGTTGAGGAAAGTGAAACCCTACTCAAGCATCAGCAACAATTTCTGTCAGGGGAAAACACAAGCAAACACCAAATTAACCTGTGCTCATTCCTCTGGTAGCTAGGCACAAATGCAGTCAGGCTTAACTTAGAGACAATGGGTGATACATTCATGCAGCACTTCAACCAGTAATAAAGTGGAAACACAAGTAAAATCACACACCAATTTAGAAAATATAGAGCCAAAACGTAATGCATTATTTTAAACCAAAACAATAAAAATCCAATCAGAAGAACCGGATATATGCAATTTCAAAGTTTTAGGTAAATATAGTGCCTAGAAGCACAAGCACCAACTGTCGTTATCTGGTTGCCCTGGACCGGGACTAAGATGCAAGTTCAGGCTCATAGCGATGAAGATCGGGCTGGATACAGGGACCACATTAGGCCTGCTGTAAAATGTACCTTAAATCCTGGTTTGCGGAGTGTTGCGAGATCCCAAATCAAGGATGTGTTGCGCAGCAGCGGTTCTGAGGTATTGCAAGGCTATAATATGAAGTTCTGCACCGTTGTCAAGGAATATATATATATATATATATATATATATATATTGCATATTGCCTACTGGTGGTCGCCAGTAGGTAGTTATAGTTAGGACATAGTTTCCATCGGAAAAGCATTTTTTGACTTGTCTATAACTTTGGCATCGTTTAACCAATCTTCATGACATTTTTCAAAAAAGTGTCAAGGTAGGTTCTTGTTGTCTTGGAAAGTTTGGGGGTGATCCGTGCAATGGGGACCAAGAATTTGGGGCATGAAATAAGGGTGCGTTTGTAATGTTAATTCCCACAGGAACCTTTAGCCACACCTACAGCCCAAACCGCTGAACGGAATTACACCAAATTTGGCAGGGAGGTAGATTTTGGTTCAAGGAAGGGCCTTTTATTTGGTGTGAGTCTGTTCAGTAACTTTTGAGAAATTTAAACCAGAAATTATAGTGCTTTCTCTGGCCATGGATATTTTGCGACGGTTTCGCGATGAATCGCAAATGCACACACCAACAGGAATTCTCTGATTGGCTGGATGGAACATGAACAGTAAGTTGCAGCCACCATTTTATTGATGAGGAATGGTTCCTGGGGCTAAAAATTTCTGAAAAATCTGATATAAGGGGTCAGAGTAGAGGTACTCTGATCCCATTGTGAGAAATGGGGGTGTTGTTGCCAAACGTTATGTGGTCAAAATTGTTTTTTTTAATCACACACAATATTTGCGATGACGACGCGACCACCAGCGCTGCCACCCGTGTACTGTCGCGATTACCGCTGTCGTCATGAATATTGGTGGAAATATAGCAAACTATATCAGTGAATCATTAATATGCATTGTTATGGAGATATTGAGATTATGATAAATGTTTTTATAGAATAATTTATATAGTGAGATATCTACTGTGATGGTTAGAATTAATTATATAGTAATCATTGTTGAATGTGGTGGTGGCTATTGAATTTCTGCTTTTGCTTTCCATTTTCGCGATGTGTCAGGGTAATCGCGATTACCAACATCATCGCGGTCTCTGGAGTCACCGCAAAAACATAAAATAGGTTTTAGAGATGGTTTTTATAGGAACTCTCTAGAAAAACATGACTTTAGAGAATACTGTAAGAAACCCTTAGTGTATGAAATACTGTAGTATGTGTGGATATATGTGTTTTAGACTTTATGGAAAAGGCACAATTGTCACGGTTAACGACATCACCGCAATGCCCGAATAACCACAAAAACAGAAAATAGGTCTGAAAGATGGTTTTTAAAGAAACTTAGTACAAAAATATGAGTTTGAACATGCTTTGAAAGAAGTATGAATATAGTAATATGTGTAGTGCAATGTTCAGAATGGATTATTTTACATATTATTTTGTGATGTGTTGGTGGTCAATAAATGGCTGCTTTTATTTTACGTTTTAACGATGTATCTAGGGGATCGCGATTACCGACGTCATTGCGACTCCTGCTGTCTTTGCGAAAGCAGAAAAAAGTGTTTCAATATGATTTTTCTGGAAACTCACTACAAAAATATGAGTTTGAAAAGTACACTAATAACGCTCTACTGTTAAATATACTGTAGGGTATGTCTATATATATGTTTTACACTTTGTACAAGCCATGCGCTCTTCACGACTACTGTCGTCACTGCGATGACTTCGGTAGTCGTGAATATAATTTTTTTTTGCAAGGGTAGTTTTCTCCTAAATTGATCTCAGAAAAAAAAGTTAAAACATTATCTTACTAAATATTTAGACAAACTTTATTTAAAAAAATGTCTTTAAGTGTATTTTTCAGTATGTGAAATACATTTATTGATTACAGATTCTCCACAGTAAATGCAACAATGTTGTTCCGACTCACAAAATTGAAAAAAATAAAAACAGTTATTCATGTACTTTCTGATAAACACATACCAAATTAAAAAATGAGTGGGATATAATATAAATATAATACACAATATCCAATAATAGAAAGAAAATACGAAAATCTTAGCGGTTCACTTAAAAAAAATGTACGTTACAATTAAGAAATAGAATTTAAAAAAACCTTAGAAATTCAGTGAAAAAACAAAGGTTACAGGGACGTTATAGTTAGGAAATTTAATTAAAACAAATGCATCAGTAATGTCATTCGAGATTTCATCAGTGATGTCATGAGTGATGTCACTGACCTTGTCATGAACGATGTAATATGTGAGAGGTCATAAGCAGTGCATTGCGGGGGCCGAGTTATAGTTAGCTCAGCTAACTATAACTGCTGAATTTCTCTGGTTTTGTATGAGTGAAATGTCAGCCTACTATAACGTCCCTGTAACCTTTGGGTTTTCTCAATGAAAATATATATATTTATATATTCACTAAAAAAAACAAAGGTTTCAGGGACTTTATAGTTAGTTGGACATTTCACTCTTACAAAACAAAAGAAATTGGCCGTTATAGTTAGTTGAGCTAACTATGACTCGCGCCCTGTAATGCACTGCTGATGACGTCACATATTTCATCACTCATGACATGGTCAGTGACATCTCTGATGACATCACTGATGACATCATCCAGTGACTGAGTGTTTCTAAAAAGTTTAAGAATGTTATCTATTGATACGCAAAGGTGAATTGAAGAATGAGTTGGTGTATGAGTTTCTGAATGGATGATTAACTGGGTGCGTGACTGACTGTATAAGTGAGTGATTAAACGTGTCTTAGTGAATGCATGGGTGAATGACTAATCTGTGTGAATGTCTGTATCAGTCTGTCAGTTGGTATGTATGTGGCTGCATGGGTTGGTGAGTAGCTACATGAGTGTCTATATGGGCTAATGATTGGTTGTCTGAGTAGCTGTATGGGTGACTGAGTGTCTGTGTGGGTGGGTGGTGTAACTCCCTGCATGGATGAGTGAGGGGGTGATTCAGTGGATGTATGGGTTCATGAGTGCGTCTGCAAGGGGCTCTATGAGTCAGTGAGTCTGCGTATGGCTGTGTTGGAGAGTGAATGGATGTCTCAGTGGTATATGTGTGAGTAACTACATATGTGAAAGGCAGTATATGTGAGTGTTGGCATATATAACTGACTATATGTGAGAGTGAGTGATTGTGAGAGTGGCTGTATGGATGAGTATATGCTTGTGTCAGTGATTGTATAAGAGAGTAAGTATGTGTTAGTATCTGTATGAAAATGTGAGGTGGTGTGTGTATAACTGTATTGGTATTGGCACTGTGATTGAGTCTTTTGGTGACTGACTAGGTGTGTGAGTAACTCTATGGGTGAGTGGTGGTGTGTGAGTATCTGTATAGGTGTATGAGTGCATGTATCAGTGGCTGTATTGGTGAGTGACTGCATGTATGAGTGGCTGTATGGGTGAGTGAGTGGATGTGTGTAGACCTATGAATCAGTGAGTGAGCATGTACTAACTTGTATTGGTATGTCTATGGTTTCGAGAATGGTAGTCTGTAATTTAGAGTGGGTGAGAGGAGGTGCATTGGATATTAAGTTGATGATGTCATCAGTGATGTCATCAGTGATGTCATTTGAGATTTCATCAGTGATGTCACTGACCATGTCATGAGTGATGTAATATGTGACGTCATCAGCAGTGCATTGCAGGGGCGCGAGTTATAGTCAGCTCAACTAACTATAACGCCCGAATTTCTCTGGTTTTGTATGAGTGAAATGTCCAACTAACTATAACGTCCCTGAAACCTGTAGTTTTTTTCAGTGAATTTCTACGTTTTTTTTAAATGCTATTTTCTAATTCTAACTCCTCTGAAACCTATGTTTTTCAGTGAATTTCTAAGGTTTTTTAAATGCTAATTATTAACTATAATGTCCCTGAAACCTGTGGTTTTTTCAGTGAATTTCAAAGGTTTTTTAAATGCTAATTACTAACTATAACGTAGTAGTCGTGTTTGCAGAGTGGTGCAGAAAGGGGGCTGGGCCTCTCACCAGTGCTCAGGAATTCCGCTGCGTAGGACTTACAGGAGGTACCAGGAGGGCTTCTTGGCCCCCAAAGTCCCTCAGGAGTAATGTGGATTTCATCCCCAACCCGTAGTGTGCCAGGAGGAACGTTTGCAGAGTGGTTAAGAAAGGGGGGCGTGGCCTCCAAAGACCTTTTAGCAATACCACTGTGTGGGACTTACTGGAGTTAACAGGAGGAGTAGATGGCCCCCAAGGACGTCCTTGGGGGCCAACTACCCCTCATATTACCTCCAGTAAGTCCCACACAGCAGCATTGGTAAGTTTTCATAGCAGGCCACGCCCCTTTTGCCCACCATTCTGCAAACGCGCTCCCTGGCGCGCACTGGGATGGGGATTAAAGTCCCATTCGATGCTAGGGGTCCTTAGGGGCCAACTAGCCTACCTGACACCTCCAGTAAGCCCCAGATAGCTGGATTGCTGAGAGCTGCACACAGGCCCACACCCTTTCTGCACCATTCTGCAAACGCAACTCCTGGCGTGCTCTTGGTTGGGGGATGAAGTCCCCTTGCTTCATGAGGGTCCCTGGCGGCCAACTAGCCCTCCTGTTATCTCTAGTAAGCCCCACACAGCTGGATTGCTGAGAGAGGTCTGAGGCCATGCCCCCTTTTTACACCACTCTGCAAACATGCATCCTGGCGCACTACTGCTCAGGGGATGAAGTCCACTTTAATCCTGAGGTCCTCAGGACACATGTGGACCTAATTGCCCCATCAGCAGTGCCCCAGAGGCGCGTTTGCAGAGTGGTGTAAAAAGAGGTGTGGCCTCGGACCACCTCAATCAATCAATCAATCAATCATGTCACTTATAAAGCGCACTACATACCCGCAAGGGTCTCAAGGCGCTGGGGGAAGAGGGGGGTGGTGCTGCTACTGATCGAAGAGCCAGGTCTTGAGGAGTCTTCTGAAGGCCAGTAGGTCTTGGGTCTGTCGGAGGTTGGTGGGGAGGGTGTTCCAGGTCTTGGCGGCGAGGTGGGAGAAGGATCTGCCGCCGGCGGTCGTTTTCCGGATGCGGGGGACTGTGGCGAGGGCGAGGCTGGTCGAGCGGAGCTGGTGGGTGGGGGTGTAGAAGCTGAGTCGTCTGTTGAGGTAGGCTGGTCCGGAGTTGTGGAGTGCTTTGTGTGCGTGGGTGAGGAGCTTGAAGGTTATCCTCTTGTTGACAGGGAGCCAGTGCAGGTCTCTCAGGTGGGGTGTGATGTGGCTGCGTCGGGGATGTCGAGGATAAGACGTGCAAAGGCGTTCTGGATGCGTTGCAGCCGTCTCAGGAGCTTAGCCGTCGTTCCTGCGTAGAGGGCGTTTCCGTAGTCCAGCCTGCTGGTGACGAGGGCCTGGGTGACTGTTTTTCTTGTTTCGGTGGGGATCCACTTGAAGATCCTGCGGAGCATTCGGAGGATGTTGAAGCAGGATGAGGAAACGGCGTTGACCTGCTTAGTCATGGAGAGGGTGGGGTCGAGGATGACCCTTAGGTTGCGTACGTGGTCGGTGGGTGGCGGGGCTGTTCCCAGTGATGTTGGCCACCAGGAGTCGTCCCAGGCTGAAGGGTTGGAACCAAGGATGAGGACCTCCGTCTTGTCCGAGTTCAGCTTCAGGCGGCTGGTCCTCATCCATTCGGCGACGGCCTTCATTCCTTCGTGGAGGTGGGCTTTGGCGGTGTGAGGGTCTTTGGTGAGGGAGAGGATCAGCTGGGTGTCGTCGGCGTAGGAGATGATGTTGAGGTTGTGCTGTCGGGCGACGTGGGCGAGGGGTGCATGTAGATGTTGAACAGCGTTGGGCTGAGGGAGGAGCCTTGGGGTACGCCGCAGATGATCTTGGTGGCCTTGGATCGGAAGGGGGCGAGGCGGACGCTTTGTGTTCTGGCCGGAAAGGAAGGATGTGGTCCAGTCCAGGGCCTTCTCTTGGATCCCGGCGTCGTGAAGGCGTGTTCGTAGTGTGTGGTGGCAGACCGTGTCGAAGGCGGCTGATAGGTCCAGGAGGATGAGGGCTGCTGTTTCTCCGTTGTCTAGCAGGGTCCTGATGTCATCGGTGGCGGCGATGAGGGCGGTTTCGGTGCTGTGGTTGCTGCGGAAGCCGGACTGGGAAGGGTCCAGGATGTTGTTCTCCTCGAGGTAGCGGGTCAGTTGTTTGTTGACGATTTTCTCGGTGACCTTCGCGGGGAACGGGAGCAGAGAGATGGGTCGGAAGTTCTTGAGGTCCTTGGGGTCTGCCTTGGGTTTCTTGAGTAAGGCGGTGATCTCGGCGTGCTTCCAGCTTTCCGGCAAGGTTGCTGTCTCGAAGGAGATGTTGATTATTTTCCGGAGATGGGGCGCGATGGCTGTACTGGCTTTGTTGAAGATGTGGTGAGGGCACGGGTCTAGCGGTGAACCGGAGTGGATGGTGTTCATGATCTCGCTGGTGTCCTCGTCGTTGATGTTGGTCCAGGAGAGCAGGCGGTTGGTGGTTGTGGGGGCAGTGGTCTCGGTGGTTGCCGGGGCGGTCATGGTGTTGAAGCTGTCGTGGATGTCGGCGATTTTGCGGTGGAAGAAGGTGGCCAGTGAGTCGCACAGGTCTCGCGACGGCTGGATGTCGTTGGTGTTGGAGCTGGGGTTGGAGAGTTCCTTCACGATGTTGAAGAGCTCTTTGCTGTTGTGTGCGTTGTTGTCTAGGCGGTCTTTGAGTGAGGCCCTTTTGGCGGATCTGATGAGGTGATGGTGACTGCGGGTGGCGCTCTTGTGGGCGGCGTAGCTGTCCGCTGTCCGTTCGTGGAGCCAGATCTTCTCCAGTTTTCGGCATGTTCGTTTGGAGGCCTGGAGGTCTTCGGTGAACCAGGTGGCTTTCTTGCTGGTGTGGCTGTTGGGCGGATTCTTGAGCGGGGCGAGGGTGTTGGTGCAGTCGTCGATCCACTGTCTGAGGTTGCGGGCGGCGGTGTCGGGGTCGGAGGGTTCGGCGGGTGGGCTCAGGGCGAGGGTTGTGGTTAGCTGGTCTTCCGTGACTCTGCTCCAGCAGCGGCGAGGCATTTGTTCGGTGCGGTGGTGCGTGGTGGGCTTCCTGTAGGTGAAGTGGATGCAGTGGTGGTCAGTCCAGTGGGGTTCGGAGGTGTGGTTGAAGGAGACGTGTGGGCTTGCGGAAAAGATGGAGTCGAGCGTGTGGCCGGCGGCATGGGTGGGTGTAGTCACGAGCTGTCTGAGTCCGAGGGTGGCGAGGTTGTCGATCAGGGTGGTGGAGTTGGTGTCCTTGTTGTTCTCGAGGTGGAAGTTCAGGTCCCCGAGGAGGATGTAGTCCGTGGAGGCGATGGCGTGTGTGCTGACGAAGTCAGCGATGGAATCGCTGAACTGTGGTCGGGGTCCGGGGGTCTGTAGATGAGGGTTCCTCTGAGGGTGGTGTTGGGATCGGTGTGGATCTGGAAGTGCATGTGTTCGGCGGTGCTGAGGGTGTCGTCGGTGTTGGTTGAGACTCTGAGGGTGTTCCTGTGGACGATGGCGATGCCTCCTCCGACTCCGTTGGTGCGGTCCCTGCGGGTGATCTTGTATCCGTCCGGGATGGCAATGGCGATGTCGGGGGCTGAAGCGGGATTCAGCCAGGTCTCCGTCAGGAATGCGTCTGGGGAGGTTGAGTCGAGAAGGTCCCAGAGTTTTATGGCGTGTTTGCGGGCGGAGCGGGTGTTGAGGAGGATGCATCTGAGGTAGTTGGGTTCTTTCCTGGGCGGTGGTTTGGCGGGGCGGGTGCTGGCGAAGCTGCAGTTCCAGCAGGTGAAGGGCCCTTGGGTGCGCTTCGGGGTGGCCTGGTAGCAGGCGTGATCTTTTCCGGGGTTGAGTGCGTGGAGGGTGCTGGCGTCGTATCGGCGTCTGTTGATGTGGCGGGCGCGGGGGATGCCCGGACCAGGGGGTCTGGCGCTGGGCGCGGTCACGGTGCGGACGGGCGCAGACGGGCTTGCCTTAGGCGCGCCTTCGGCGCGCCAGCGGCGCGCCCGCTGCGCACGTCCGCTGCGCGGCCGCACAGCGGCCGCCATAAATGGGGAGGTGGGAGGGAGGAGCAGGGAATGGGGCAGCGAATGGGCAGTGAGGGGCGGGGCCGCAGGCGCAGCGGCGGGAAGCAGGCACAGAAGGAAAACGAGCACAATCAGGGCATCAAGGGGGCACAGAAAGGAAAAAAAAAAAAGCGAGCACAATCAGGGGCAGCAAGGGGGCACAGAAAGGAAAAAACTAGCACAATGAGGGGCAGCAAGGGGGCACAGAAAGGAAAAACGAGCACAATCAGGGGCAGCAAGGGGCACAGAAAGGAAAAAACGAGCACAATCAGGGGCAGCAAGGGGGCACAGAAAGGAAAAGCGAGCACAATCAGGGGCAGCAAGGGGGGCACAGAAAGGAAAAACGAGCACAATCAGGGGCAGCAAGGGGGCACAGAAAGGAAAAACGAGCACAATCAGGGGCAGCAAGGGGGCACAGAAAGGAAAAAGCGAGCACAATCAGGGGCAGCAAGGGGGCACAGAAAGGAAAAACGAGCACAATCAGGGGCAGCAAGGGGGGCACAGAAAGGAAAAAGCGAGCACAATCAGGGGCAGCAAGGGGGCACAGAAAGGAAAAACGAGCACAATCAGGGGCAGCAAGAGGGCACAGAAAGGAAAACGAGCACAATCAGGGGCAGCAAGGGGGCACAGAAAGGAAAACGAGCACAATCAGGGGCAGCAAGGGGGGCACAGAAAGGAAAAAACGAGCACAATCAGGGGCAGCAAGGGGGCACAGAAAGGAAAACGAGCACAATCAGGGGCAGCAGTAGGGCACACAGACGGAGCTGTGTGGTGGGGGAGCGACCTACCAGAGCGACCTCTCAGCAATACCACTGTGTGGGGCTTACTGGAGGTACCTGGTGGGCTAGTTGGCCCCTAAGGACCCTTAAGATTCTAGGGGGCTTAGTCCCCCAACCCAGAACGTGCCAGGAGGCACATTTGCAGAGTGGTGCAGGGAGGGGGCAGGGCCTCTGGCAAGATGCCGTTTTTCTTTTCTTTTTTTTCTTAGAAGGGGGGCTGTGTGGCCCCCTTCTCATAATATTTTGTGGGCCCTGGGGACCCCATCCCCCAAAG
Source organism: Calotriton arnoldi (assembly GCA_963921515.1). Classification (NCBI taxonomy): domain Eukaryota; kingdom Metazoa; phylum Chordata; class Amphibia; order Caudata; family Salamandridae; genus Calotriton; species Calotriton arnoldi. Next base: position 71,099 of record CAWUFW010018941.1, on the reverse strand, counting down.
TCTTTGACATATTTTTTTTCTTTTTTTTTAAAAGGGAAGGGGGCCACGCATCCCCGTCTCGAGGCCAATTTCGGCCCCGGGGACCCCATCCCCCGGGGCATTGCCTCGTTTTTTTGAAAAATTATTTTTTTTTTGGGAGGGGGGCCGCCTGGCCCGCCTGCCCTGGGCCAATTTTGGCCCCGGGACCCCATCCCCCAGGGCCGGCCCTCACGTTGGGGACCATGGGGGGAGCCCTGCGGTCCCTGCCGGCTCCCCACCGGCATTGCTTTTGGGAAAAGGGAGCTGCTAACATGCAGCTCCCTTTGCCCAAAAGCAATTCTGCTTTGCTTCGTGGAGGCGAGAGCAGGTTTCCTGCTCTTGCTCCCACGAAGCAAAGCATAAGTTTGCTATGACAGGGCGGGAGCACAGCTCCCACCCTGTCATAGCAAACTGCAATGTCCCGGTGGTGGGCATCCCAGGACATTGCTGGAGCCGGCCCTGGGGGGGTGGCGGTCCCCAGTGCCAAGGAGGGCTCCAGGAGGGGGGCCGCACCGCCCCCATCCCAACGTGAAAATAGCCCTGGGTAGGTGGTGGTCCCCGGGGCCGGGGGTCCGCAACAGACCCCCACCTTTAAATAAAATTGCCCTGGGGAGGTGGTGGTCCCCGGGGCCATGTGGTGGGGGCTCGAGCCACACACAACATTTTTTGTAAAACAGAGCCCTGGGAGGTGGAAGTCCCTGGGGCTGCGGGGGGGCCGTGTGCCCCCCACGTGTAATTATTAAAGCCCCAAGGAGGTGGCAGCCCCCGGGGCTGCATGGGGAGAGGCATGAGCCCCCATGCATTTTAAGTAGAATAAAGCCCCGGGGAGGTGGCAGTCCCCGGGGCTGCAGGGGGGGCATCGTGCCCCCCGCATGTAATCAGTATGGCTCCGGGGAGGTGGCAGTCACAGGGGCTGCAGGTGCCCCCACAGGCCCCTGCACTATATTTTGGGATTGCCCCCCACGTGTAATTATTAAAGCCCCAAGGAGGTGGCAGCCCCCGGGGCTGCATGGGGAGAGGCATGAGCCCCCCATGCATTTTAAGTAGAATAAAGCCCCGGGGAGGTGGCGGTCCCCGGGGCTGCAGGGGGGGGCATCGTGCCCCCCGCATGTAATCAGTATGGCCCGGGGAGGTGGCAGTCACAGGGGCTGCAGGTGCCCCCACAGGCCCCTGCACTATATTTTGGGATTGCCCCCAGGACCTGGCCCACCCGGGGGCTTAATTAAACAAAGTGCGGGAGACTGCACTTCGTTTCTTTTTTTTTGTCGGCCTGACCCCTTATTTTGTTTTTTCACCCTTTTTCTTGTGACTCAGTTCTACCGAGTCACGAGATGGCTGCCAACACTTTCTGGTTTGAAGTGTTGGCAGCCAATCAGAGACAAGCTCGTTATCGGGAGGATTCGCTGATCCACCGCGTTCACCAGATATCGATATTTTTTTATATATGAATTTCTCAGGAACTACTGAACAGATTTACACCATCTAAAGCAAAGAGTGCACTCTGGACAAAGAGCTACCTCTCTGCAAAATTTGGTGTAGTTCCATTCAGCAGTTCAGGCTGTAGCCGCAACAAAAGTTTCCTATGGAAATTAACATGCAGAAAACGCGTTTTGGGACCCCCCCTTTTTTCTCATCCCCCGCTTGATGAATCACCCCGAAACTTTCAGGAAAGGAGCTGACCAGAGCGCCCCATTAGTTTTGAAAATTTTGCGAAGATTCGGCAACCGTCACTAAAGATATTGACAAAAGAAAAAATGCTTTTCCTATGGAAAATAGGTCCTAACTATAACTACCTACTGGCGACCGCCAGTAGGTAAAATATATATATATATATATATATATTGCCACAATGTAGCCCTCTTAATCGACACCGGCGCTCTTAGATGGGGCGGTGCGTTTCTTCCGGCAGAGCCACGCCGGTATTCTATGAAACCAAGTTTTTGCCTCTCGGCAAAATGATAGAAGCGCACTCACTCGTGTTCAGGAATCAAGGCGGTTTTATTTTAGACAATTGCCATGCCCAACGCGTTTCGCCTTAACACAAGGCTTGTTCACGGGATGGTATGACATGAAAAAAGGGCATCTTTTATTTCTATTTACACACAGTTACTTCCTGTTTTCTGCTAAGTGCATTGTGGTTAGTGTAGTTTAACATTTATAAAAACTTGTGAAAAGTCAATTTGAAAGTGATGTGAATGTGCTCATTTTGCATGTGATATTTGTTTAAAACCAATTCATTTAAGGTTATTTGCGGCCAACTTTGCTTGGTGTCCATTAATATGCCTTCATTCTCATTTATTGCTCTCCGGTGAGCTTATTTAGAATGGCAACTATTTTAAACCATTCTTGGCGATAACTTGTTTTCTGCAGCTTGCTCATTCTTTATTTTCTTCGTTTCTTTTATTTAATTAGATCTTTTCTTCTTTTCAATTCTCCAGTGAGTTTTTTTCTTTATTGTTCCTTATGCCTTTCGTTTTCTTTGAATGGTTTATTAGAGGTGTACATAAAGTTCTTCATTTTGGTTGAGACCTCTCGGATCCAGAGTTCTGAATGCCACTATGTGTCTTGATTCTTTTTGTCGCAGAATCTTTTTGCGATCACCACCTCTCTCCGATTGTGGGATTTGTTCTAGGGCCCAATATTTTAAGGATTCCCATTTTCCTTCATGATTTAATTCCATATGCTTTGCAATGGCATTTGTTTGGTCCTTGTGTTTCGTGGCTCGAACATGTTCAAGAATTCTCTTCTTTACTTCAAAGATTGTGCTTCCGATATATCGCAACTTGCATGGGCATTCTACCATGTAGATTACATAATTGCTTTTGCAGGTAAGATGTTGCTTTATTTTCCATTTGGTGCCCTTTCTGATGTCAATTTCTCGTTTGTGAGTTGCGATTTTACACACCTTGCAATGTTTACATGGCCAAAAACCTTCTCTTTGGAGCCACGTTGTTATTGGTGCTTCCTGGAAATGGCTATGTATGATTTTATCTCCAATGTTTTTAGCCCTGCGATATGTCACATTAGGGTGGTCACCAATAATTTTTGTTAAAGTTGGATCCAATTGTAAAATACCCCAGTGCTTTCTGATGATTTTGATCAAACTCTTATTTTCTGCACTGAATGTTGTTATCAGTCTTATTGGCGAAAATTTAGTTGAATCATTTTTCTTTTTCTTTGATGTTTTATTGAGTATATCCCCTCGTTTTTGGTTTGATACTCTTTGTAGACTTTTTTCAATTACTTTTCTGGGGTATTTGCGTTTCTGAAATCTATTGCTTGTTTGCTCACAGTGTTTGGTGAATTCTGTATCAGCTGAGCAATTCCTCCTTAGTCTTAGAAATTCCCCATATGGGATGCTCCATTTCAATGATTCATTATGGAAGCTTTCACCATGTAATATCGCATTGGAAGCTGTTGTCTTGCGATGTAACGTTGTGTGAAGGGAATTATTTTCCACATAGATGTCTGTGTCCAGGAAGGTTACTTTTTTGCACTGATTTCAAAGGTAAATTTTAGTTTTGACTCATTACTGTTTAATTTATCGAAATAATTTTTAAATTCCAATTCAGTGCCATCCCAAATGATCAGGAGATCGTCTATGAAACGTAGCCATATTATGGTTTTTTCATAAAATCATCATTTTCTGAGGTCCATGCCACTTTTTGTTCGAACCATCCCATTGTTAAATTAGCATAATTGGGCGAAAAGGAAAACCCCATGGCACAACCTTTTATTTGTTTGTAGATTCGTTTGTTGAATAAAAAGATGTTATTGTCCAGGCACAAAGAGATCATCTCACTTAACATGATGTTATGTTGTTGATACTGGATGTTTCTTTTCCCTAAAAAATATTTGCATGCCTGGATCCCTATGGAGTGTTCAATGTTCGTATATAGCGAAATCACATCCATGGTCACTAATTTGTAAGTTGGCTGCCATGAGACTCCTTCTAATTTTTGTAAGAGATCTGTGGTGTCTTGTAGGTGGGAACTGAGATCTTTGACAAGGGGTGCCAAGAAGTAATCAATGTAGTTTGAAATTGGTTCAAGTAACGAGTTATTAGCAGAGACTATTGGTCTCCCTGGTGGATTCACTTGGCTTTTATGTATTTTAGGTAAGCAGTAAAATGTTGCCAAAGTTGGATGGTTATGGTTAAGATATTTTCGTTCTTCTTCATCTATTAATCCCTTTTCAAACCAATTTTGTAGATGTAAGGTCAGCTTGTTTTGAATTTCTGTGGTGGGGTCGCTTGGTAATTGATTGTAATATTCCACATCCATCAATTGTCTATTGGCTTCTGCAACATAGTCTCTTTTGGCTTGAATAATGATGTTACCACCTTTATCTGCAGGTTTTATTTCAATAGACTTATCCTGTTGCAGCATATTTAGTGCTTCTCTTTGATGTTTCGATAAATTGTCCTTGATTTTGGTGTTCCTGATTTTGTAAAGATCATCTATTATTGCCTCATGCAAGAGATCTACTTTATTTCCTGGTGGTAAATTTGGGTAATATTTTGATTTTGATTTGAGTCCACTTTCACCTGCGCCTCCTGGCGGTTGTGACTCTTTTAGTTCACTTAATGCCTCTATTTCCTGTGATGTTGTTACTGCGCCCATTGTCAATAAAGTTTCCAGGCCTTGAACATCTTCAACCAAAAGAGTGCTTATTGGTGATGTTGTTTTTACTTGATGTTTAGATGTTTTTTCTGCATGTATTTTGGCTAATTTGATCTTTCTTATGTATTTGTATACGTCTATTCTAGTTTGGGCTATATCCAAATGGGAAGTGGGGCAAAAGTTCAAACCCTTCTTAAGAACTTCATTTTCAGTGTTACTTAGTATTTTCTCTGAAAGATTGATTACATTTAGTTCTTGTGAACTTGATTCTGCTGTTTCTATTTCTTCGGCTGTCTCAGACGATCTCTGGACCATGTGTCCATTCTTGGTTCCTCCCTTGCCTCTCTTGCCTCTTCTTGTCTTCCTCTTGTTCCTCTCCCCCGACCTCTGCCTCCCTCTCTTTTTGGTTGATTGTTTTTGTTCTGTTGTTCTAATGCCATCCTCATTTCGGTTAAAAAGTTGGTCTTTTTTCTATTTTCTATTGTCACTTGTGGGGCTCCTTCATTTTCACTTGTGTCTGTACTGGCAAGAGAGTCATAACTTGAAAATTCTCTATTTGTGATTTCCAATTGTGCTTTGCCTTTCCGTGCTTCATATTGCCTACCAAAGGTGAAAATTCTACCTTCTTCAAAATCTGTTTTGTCTCGTTGGAACTTGTGTTGTTTTCGTTGTTTCACTCGATCCTCATGCTTTTCCAAATTTTTGGTTATATCAGATTTAAGTTTCTCTAGATCCTCTGACAGGTTCATTTTATCTATTTCTTCTTCTAATTCTTTTAGTTCCTTTCGTATTTCTTTTAAGGCCTTTTCAATATGTTTTATTAGGATTAGGATTAAGCCCATGGATGATTCTAGTAAATGTTCTCCCCATTCTTGTAATAATTCCCCACTCGTGTCTTGTTGGCTTGGCATTAACATGAGGCGGAGGCCTCTTGGGATTCTTTTTAAATATTTCGGACATTTCTGCATTGCGTTTTGCCTCTCGTTTTTCCATGGCAAATGTGTTGTCTATTCGTTTAATGTAGTTTAGTTTTGACCGCTTATTACACGAGTCCCTCTTTCCCTCTCACTTGTAGATCCTTTTGCTTTTAATTAGTGCAACTGCCTTTCGATTGTTTGTTGGATCTCAGCGTTTTGAGAGAGGCCAAATAACAACAATGAGCAACACGAAAGAAAAATTGAGATATTGGGAGAGACTCTCTAAAAAAGAAATTAACAAATGGTGGGAACTGATAACTCTACAAAAATATGTTGAAGTAAAAAGAATCCCAAGAGGCCTCCGCCTCATGTTAATGCCAAGCCAACAAGACACGAGTGGGGAATTATTACAAGAATGGGGAGAACATTTACTAGAATCATCCATGGGCTTAATCCTAATCCTAATAAAACATATTGAAAAGGCCTTAAAAGAAATACGAAAGGAACTAAAAGAATTAGAAGAAGAAATAGATAAAATGAACCTGTCAGAGGATCTAGAGAAACTTAAATCTGATATAACCAAAAATTTGGAAAAGCATGAGGATCGAGTGAAACAACGAAAACAACACAAGTTCCAACGAGACAAAACAGATTTTGAAGAAGGTAGAATTTTCACCTTTGGTAGGCAATATGAAGCACGGAAAGGCAAAGCACAATTGGAAATCACAAATAGAGAATTTTCAAGTTATGACTCTCTTGCCAGTACAGACACAAGTGAAAATGAAGGAGCCCCACAAGTGACAATAGAAAATAGAAAAAGACCAACTTTTTAACCGAAATGAGGATGGCATTAGAACAACAGAACAAAAACAATCAACCAAAAAGAGAGGGAGGCAGAGGTCGGGGGAGAGGAACAAGAGGAAGACAAGAAGAGGCAAGAGAGGCAAGGGAGGAACCAAGAATGGACACATGGTCCAGAGATCGTCTGAGACAGCCGAAGAAATAGAAACAGCAGAATCAAGTTCACAAGAACTAAATGTAATCAATCTTTCAGAGAAAATACTAAGTAACACTGAAAATGAAGTTCTTAAGAAGGGTTTGAACTTTTGCCCCACTTCCCATTTGGATATAGCCCAAACTAGAATAGACGTATACAAATACATAAGAAAGATCAAATTAGCCAAAATACATGCAGAAAAAACATCTAAACATCAAGTAAAAACAACATCACCAATAAGCACTCTTTTGGTTGAAGATGTTCAAGGCCTGGAAACTTTATTGACAATGGGCGCAGTAACAACATCACAGGAAATAGAGGCATTAAGTGAACTAAAAGAGTCACAACCGCCAGGAGGCGCAGGTGAAAGTGGACTCAAATCAAAATCAAAATATTACCCAAATTTACCACCAGGAAATAAAGTAGATCTCTTTCATGAGGCAATAATAGATGATCTTTACAAAATCAGGAACACCAAAATCAAGGACAATTTATCGAAACATCAAAGAGAAGCACTAAATATGCTGCAACAGGATAAGTCTATTGAAATAAAACCTGCAGATAAAGGTGGTAACATCATTATTCAAGCCAAAAGAGACTATGTTGCAGAAGCCAATAGACAATTGATGGATGTGGAATATTACAATCAATTACCAAGCGACCCCACCACAGAAATTCAAAACAAGCTGACCTTACATCTACAAAATTGGTTTGAAAAGGGATTAATAGATGAAGAAGAACGAAAATATCTTAACCATAACCATCCAACTTTGGCAACATTTTACTGCTTACCTAAAATACATAAAAGCCAAGTGAATCCACCAGGGAGACCAATAGTCTCTGCTAATAACTCGTTACTTGAACCAATTTCAAACTACATTGATTACTTCTTGGCACCCCTTGTCAAAGATCTCAGTTCCCACCTACAAGACACCACAGATCTCTTACAAAAATTAGAAGGAGTCTCATGGCAGCCAACTTACAAATTAGTGACCATGGATGTGATTTCGCTATATACGAACATTGAACACTCCATAGGGATCCAGGCATGCAAATATTTTTAGGGAAAAGAAACATCCAGTATCAACAACATAACATCATGTTAAGTGAGATGATCTCTTTGTGCCTGGACAATAACATCTTTTTATTCAACAAACGAATCTACAAACAAATAAAAGGTTGTGCCATGGGGTTTTCCTTTTCGCCCAATTATGCTAATTTAACAATGGGATGGTTCGAACAAAAAGTGGCATGGACCTCAGAAAATGATGATTTTATGAAAAAACCATAATATGGCTACGTTTCATAGACGATCTCCTGATCATTTGGGATGGCACTGAATTGGAATTTAAAAATTATTTCGATAAATTAAACAGTAATGAGTCAAAACTAAAATTTACCTTTGAAATCAGTGCAAAAAAAGTAACCTTCCTGGACACAGACATCTATGTGGAAAATAATTCCCTTCACACAACGTTACATCGCAAGACAACAGCTTCCAATGCGATATTACATGGTGAAAGCTTCCATAATGAATCATTGAAATGGAGCATCCCATATGGGGAATTTCTAAGACTAAGGAGGAATTGCTCAGCTGATACAGAATTCACCAAACACTGTGAGCAAACAAGCAATAGATTTCAGAAACGCAAATACCCCAGAAAAGTAATTGAAAAAAGTCTACAAAGAGTATCAAACCAAAAACGAGGGGATATACTCAATAAAACATCAAAGAAAAAGAAAAATGATTCAACTAAATTTTCGCCAATAAGACTGATAACAACATTCAGTGCAGAAAATAAGAGTTTGATCAAAATCATCAGAAAGCACTGGGGTATTTTACAATTGGATCCAACTTTAACAAAAATTATTGGTGACCACCCTAATGTGACATATCGCAGGGCTAAAAACATTGGAGATAAAATCATACATAGCCATTTCCAGGAAGCACCAATAACAACGTGGCTCCAAAGAGAAGGTTTTTGGCCATGTAAACATTGCAAGGTGTGTAAAATCGCAACTCACAAACGAGAAATTGACATCAGAAAGGGCACCAAATGGAAAATAAAGCAACATCTTACCTGCAAAAGCAATTATGTAATCTACATGGTAGAATGCCCATGCAAGTTGCGATATATCGGAAGCACAATCTTTGAAGTAAAGAAGAGAATTCTTGAACATGTTCGAGCCACGAAACACAAGGACCAAACAAATGCCATTGCAAAGCATATGGAATTAAATCATGAAGGAAAATGGGAATCCTTAAAATATTGGGCCCTAGAACAAATCCCACAATCGGAGAGAGGTGGTGATCGCAAAAAGATTCTGCGACAAAAAGAATCAAGACACATAGTGGCATTCAGAACTCTGGATCCGAGAGGTCTCAACCAAAATGAAGAACTTTATGTACACCTCTAATAAACCATTCAAAGAAAACGAAAGGCATAAGGAACAATAAAGAAAAAAACTCACTGGAGAATTGAAAAGAAGAAAAGATCTAATTAAATAAAAGAAACGAAGAAAATAAAGAATGAGCAAGCTGCAGAAAACAAGTTATCGCCAAGAATGGTTTAAAATAGTTGCCATTCTAAATAAGCTCACCGGAGAGCAATAAATGAGAATGAAGGCATATTAATGGACACCAAGCAAAGTTGACCGCAAATAACCTTAAATGAATTGGTTTTAAACAAATATCACATGCAAAATGAGCACATTCACATCACTTTCAAATTGACTTTTCACAAGTTTTTATAAATGTTAAACTACACTAACCACAATGCACTTAGCAGAAAACAGGAAGTAACTATGTGTAAATAGAAATAAAAGATGCCCTTTTTTCATGTCATACCATCCCGTGAACAAGCCTTGTGTTAAGGCGAAACGCGTTGGGCATGGCAATTGTCTAAAATAAAACCGCCTTGATTCCTGAACACGAGTGAGTGCGCTTCTATCATTTTGCCGAGAGGCAAAAACTTGGTTTCATATATATATATATATATATATATATATATATATATATATACATACATACATATATACAAGCAGCCCCCTCACAGCAGTGCAAGTAGACGCCCGCACTCCGGACAAATTTTCAGATAAAATGTTTTAGGCTAACTCGTTTCGACCTACTCGGTCATTTTCGAAATGGCTTCGAAAAAGACTGAGTAGGTCGAAACGCAATAGCCTAATACATTTAATTTGAAAATTTGTCCGGAGTGCGGGCATCTACTTGCGTTGCTGCTCGGGTGCTGCTCATATGTATACGGGGATCCTGTACCACGTTGCCCTGCACCGATCTCACTAGTGGATGCGGCCGGCTTTGCACAGGAAACCAGGAATGCAGATATATATATATATATATATATATAAAAATATATATTTATTTATGATATTGTCTGAGTTACGCTCCATTGCTTGCTTTTCTTCAGCTGGGATTAATTACTCCTTGGGATCTCAAAGTCTTTAATTAAATACACCTCACTTGGTAGAAATTGCCCTTTTGAATTTGGTACCTATGAAGCTAGAAGGCATATGACTCTTCAACAAGACAAATTACCTCAGTTTTGCTTGCCCACAAAGTGTGTTTCTCTTCATGGATAATTGTTTACCAAGAATCCAGGAAAAAGGTGACCAAAAGAAACACGAGTCACTCTCACTCATGGTCCCTCGCAGAATGAAATACTACTCACAGACCCTCTCAGAATGGACACTACTCGACAAATGTGTTGCATCAGGTCCACTATTGAAATGCTTCAGAAAGGCTTAAAAATCCTTTCAGGTACTTCTGTGCAGCAAGAGACATACCGCTTCACTCAGCAATTCAGTTGAAGTGCGCGTTGCGCTCTCCACGCATGTGCATTATTGCTGTACACTGCGCTCTTGCTGGATATCTAGACAAGTGATCTTAGATAATGATTTTCCATAAGTCACTATCTTGGACATCCTGTTTTTTAAGACATTGTCCTGTGTGCCTCTATTACATATGGATGTAATACTTTGCTTACAAAACAATGTGTTGTGATGGGCAAATGTTTTGAAATGCACTTCAAAGTCCCAAGTTTACATGACAATATTCCACAATATATGAATAATTGATATGAGATGAAATTAGATTAAGTGTTGGTTCTTGTTTTAATGGCACTTGTCACTTTGAAAACATTGGCATTTTAATAGGCTTTTGTGTAACTGTAAATCTCTAACTCAGAATCATGGCCATGAAATGGTCACTGCATACGTAATGTTGGCTGCTAGTGTAATGCACTTTAATTAATTAGATTGATAAGAGGCACTTGTCATTCGAAAAAAAACAACTTTGTCATTTTAATGAATTATTTGTGCAGTAACAGAGCTCTGACATAGTACCATTAAACATGATGTTGATACTGTACTTTACAGTGAGGTTCAACACTAGTAACTTTCAAGAATGTACTCTAAAAAATCCATTTACAAGAAGAATGATCTGCAATAAATAGGGAGAAATAGGGCACATGTCACTTTATTATATGCTGGCACTTACGTGCAATTGTAGAAAGGTATTATCTGCTCACCTTCATAGATTTTCACTGAAAATAGACATATCATATGATCGTAGTGTCCCAAGGATTGTATCTGGAAATAAATATTTGAAGGCACATGTCACTTTAATAAAATCAGCACTTTAGTGTAATCAAAGAGCAAATCAATATTATGGGCCCAGATGTGTGTATAGAACAATGAAATTGTACCTTGCAGATTTTATTTGCTCAAATATATAAATTTCTGGTGCAACTTGAGTGTAAAAATGTTGACAGTCAAAACATTTAATGTTTGACATTGAAAAAAGCATGTTAAAATTACATCAGATACCAATTAAAACAGCACTGAAAATTGAAGTGGAATAATGTACTTAGAAATGTGCTTTTGAAATGCTGTTCACTGGAATGCTCTAATACAGTTATAAGTACCAGCAGTGCAATTGTTTGAACACTTTAAATGGTTTGTTTGTTTTTAGTAATGCGAGGGGCATTCAAACCATTTTTAAAATCACTAGCCACTTTTTTGAACTCTATGGACAGTTGAAGGCTACAGCCGATACGCATCACCATATTCCTAGTCTGCCACTATTTGAACGTTATGTGAAAAATACAATATAAATAGCATACGAGCATTGAAAAATTGCACCTGGTCACGCTGCCTTTCTTCATAGAGTTGTTTGCAGCATTGAGTTGCTGAAAAGCGCGGTTTGGGAAGAAAGATGTGTTTCAATATGTCTATTTAAATATATTTATATATGCACACAAACACATATATATATGTATATACATATAAATGTATATATATATATATATATATATATATATATATATATATACACCCATGAAACATATATATATTTTTTTAAAACATATATGCCTTTACTACGCATGCCTAGACGTTTGAAAATATATATATATATATATATATATATATATATATTCCCCCGCACAGCAATGCTTCCGCAAAGCAATCGCCTCACCCGAGCCTCTTACGACGGCGTTCCACAGCAGGATGGCGAGTCCTCAACATCACAAAACGCGCTGGTTGTAGGTTGTAAAACAGCACACCGTGGCCCAATCTTTTGCAAAGCGATTTCTTTATTTAATGGTCTGACACACTCTACGCGTTTCGGGAAACCCCTTGATCAAAGTTTGTTTTGTATAGAAAGAATAAATAACTTTTTCATATTTAGAGATGTTTTTCATTATATATATATATATATATATATATATATATATATATATATATATATATATATATATATATATATATATATATACTAAACACAGTTGCTCCTTCCGTCTCCCCTCGCCCCATGGCAAAAAATCGATGTAGCCGGCGGAGCGCGCCGGTCAAAAGTATCAATATAAAGTTCAATAAAGCGATTACTTCGAGTATGTAGTTGCACCAGTAGATGGTTTATTCCAGTAACACGTTTCGCTTGCAAAGGCAGCTTGCCTTGCAAGCGAAACGCATTACTGGAATAAACCATCTACTGGTGCAAGTACATACTCCGAGTGATCGCTTTATTGAACTTTATATTGATATATATGTATATATATATATATATATTTCACAACACTTTCTGAAAATAAGGAAAAATACCAGGACTCTCCGGGATGCTTTGATAATTTATTAGCAAAAAATGCCTCTGCTAGGCAAGGTAAGGTTAAGTGTAACAACTATTTTAGTATCAATGAAATATATGCATTTGATAGAAATGACATAAATATAATATGTTATGGATTCACATTTTTCCTTATTTTTGGAAAGTGTTGTGGAATATTGAGGAACGCAGCAGCCCATCCAGGACCACGGCACGCTGTGAGCCCCGGATTGGGAATTATATATATATATATATTCACACACCAGGATCCTGTCTGCCTATCCCCGGCAGAACCAACAGGCACGAACCTCAACCAATACTCTGAAGAAAGTTACTTCAGACTCGATGTCGTGGAAAAACAGTGCAGTTTATTTCCAATTGATCCATGAATATACACAGGCATAGTGCCTGCCATGACGCGTTTCACTCGACACAGCGAGCTTGATCACAATATATATATATATGTGTGTGTGTGTGGTTCGGGTGTGTGTGTGTGTGTATATTATCTACTGGCGGTCGCCAGTAGATAGTTATAGTTAGGACCTATTTTCCATAGGAAATCCGCAACATTCTATTTGAAATAACGTTGGCGCCGGTTGATGAATCTTTGCGAAAGTTTCTAACTTGTTGGGGCGCTCCGGTCCGCTCCTATCCTGAAAGTCTCGGGGTGATTCGTCAAGCGGGGGCCGAGAAAAAAGGGGGGGTCCCAAAACGCGTTTTCCCCATTCATTTTTCCATAGGAACCTTTAGTCGCAGCTACAGCCCGAACTGCTGAACGGAATTACACCAAATTTGGCAAAGAGGTAGCCCTTGGTTCAGTGTCATGCCTTTTGCTTAAATGGTGTAAATCCGTTCAGTAGTTTCTGAGAAAATCACAAATAAAATCACATATGGCCGAGTAGGGTCCGCGTACCCTCCCGATCACGAGCTGCATGCTAATTGGCTGTCAACACTCCAAATCAGGAAGTGTTGGCAGCCATTTTATCCCTCGGTAGAACCAAGGGACAGAAACAAGTGCGCAAAGCGCAAAAGGGGGCAGGGTAGAAACACCCTGACCCCTAGGTCTGCTCAGGGGTCCCACAAGGACCCCCTGGGCAGAAAAAAGCATTTTTTTTTAAATCGGCGGGATGCGCTTAGGGTGCGCGGATCCCGCCGAGAAACAAAAAGAAACAAGTGCGCAAAACGCACAAAGGGGGCAGGGTAGAAACACCCAGACCCCTAGGTCTGCTCAGGGGTCCCACAAGGACCCCCTGGGCAGACAAAAGCATTTTTAAGAAAAAAAATCGGCGGGATGCGCTTAGGGTGCGCGAATCCCGCCGAGCAAATCGAGCGCGGTCTCCCGCGCTCGATGCTATTTGCCCCCGGGTGGGCCAAGTCCCGGGGGCATGCGGGAGTGGGTTTATATTTAATTTTGGGGGCCTCGAAGGCCCCAAGCCCCGGGACCGCCACCCCCGGGGCTTTAAAAATAATGGTGCGGGAGGGCTCTTGGCCCTCCCGCAGCCCCGGGACCGCCACCCCCGGGGCTTCTTTTTATTTTTAAAAAAATTACCTGTGTGGGGGCTCGAGCCCCCACATGCCCGGGGACCGCCACCTCCCGGGGCACTAAAAATTTCAATATGGGGGTCCATTACGGACCCCCAGAGTCCCGGGGACCACCACCTCCCGGGGCTTTGTCGATGGAGGGAGGGGGCCGTGCGGCCCCCTCCTGGAGCCTGTAATGGCCCTGGGGACCGCCACCCCCAGGGCCGGCTCCTGCAGTGTCCCGGGGTGCCTACCCCGGGACACTGTAGTTTGCTATGACAGGACGGGAGCCTCGCGGCTCTCGTCCTGTCATAGCAAACTGCTTTGGATATTAGGCGAGAGCAGGAAACCTGCTCTCGCTTCCAATATCCAAAGCAAATTGCTTTCCACATGGGGAGCTGCATGTTAGCAGCTCCCCATGTGGAAAGCAATGCCGGCTCCCGCAGGAGGTGGGGAGCCGGCAGGTTCCGTGGGGAGTTGGGGTCCCCCCACGGACCCCAAAGGATAGGGCCAGCCCCGGGGGATGGGGTCCCCAGGGCAAGTAGTGGCCCGGGAGGGGGGCCTCGCGGCCCCCTCCCCAAATTTTTTTTAAAAAGAAAGGCCTGCCCCGGGGGATGGGGTCCCGGGGCAAAGGAGGCCTGAGGAGGGGGCCATGCAGCCCCCTCCATAAAAATTTCTTTAAAAGTGTGGCCATGCCCCGGGGATGGGGTCCCCGGGGCCGGATTCGGCCACGGGAGGGGGCCACGCGGCCCCCTTCCCGTTTAATTTAAAAAAAAAAAAAAAAAGTGGTAAAGCCCTGGGGTATGGGGTCCCCAGGGCCCAAAAATAGGAAAAAGGAAGGGGGGCCACACAGCCCCCCTTCGGGGAAAAAAAACGATCGGGCCACAGGCCCCGCCCCCTTCCTTTACCACTCTGCAAACACGTCCCCTGGCGCATTTGCACATGGGGAACGAATTCCCCTTAAATACTGGGGGTCCCTGGGGGCCAACTAGCCCACCAGGAACCTCCAGTATGCGCCAGGTGGCTGCGTTGCAGAGAGGTGTACAGAGGCCACGCCCCTTTTTACACCTCTCTGCAACGCAGCTCTGTGGTGCTTTTTGGAGGTACATGGTGGGCTACTTGGACTCCAGGGACCCTCAGGATTCAAGGGGACTTAATCCCCCAACTTAAAACGCGCCACGGGGCGCGTTTGCACAGTGGTGAAGGGAGGGGCGGGGCTTCAGGTGACATGTGTGCAAACAGGCCCGTGGCGTGTTTTAAGATGGGGAAATTAAATCCTCTTCAATCCTGAGGGTCCCTGAGGCCAACTAGCCCACCAGGTACCTCCAGTAAGCGCCACGGAGCTGCGTTGCAGAGTGTTGTAAAAAGGGGCGTGGCCTCTGAACACCTCTCTGCAATGCAGCTCTCTGGCGCATACTGGAGGTACCTGGTGGGCTAGTTGGCCCCTAGGGACCCTCGGGATTGAGGAGGAATTAATTCTCCAACTTAAAACGCGCCACAGGGCGTGTTTGCAGACATGTATCCTCAGGCCCCACCCCTTTATTCACCATTGTGCAAATATTCCTCTAAAGTCAGCCGAACTACGAATTCCGATTTACTCACCTGTTATCAGGAGAGACCTCAGTGGTGCATCTTTGCGCCCAGTACCGATCCTGAAAAGTAATTCTAACCGTACTTACCAGTAACTTGAATTTCCTTCCATAGGCTAACATTGACTGGTTTCACTTGGAAATTCTTCTAAGGGGCCGATTCCGATCTCGGCCGGTAGTGCTCCGAATCGGATTCGGTTTTACCGGATCCGATCCGGAGCCCTATTTTCCGACCGAGTCGTACGCGCGTCCGGGCGAGCGAGTACGATGCGTATTCGCCGACCGACTCGTCCGGGCGACCCGACCGCTCCGACCGACTGGTTCCCGGATCGTACCGCTCCGACCGACTCGCTCGGACCCGATTCGCACCGCGCAATGGAGACGTTCTCCGGCCGGGTAAGTACGATGCGCACCTCGACTGCTCCGACCGACTCGCGCCGTCCGACTCGAACTCGCTGTCGGAGCCGTACTTTGGGGGTCCGTGTCGGACCCCCCTGTACGCATACCCGTGCGAGGCGCACACAGGGGGACCCATGGGTCCCCCTACCTGTGCGTGTACGCCGCGAGCGCTCCGCGGCATACTCGCTGTAGGGGCGCCCTTGTCTGCCTCGCACCCATTGAGGCAATGGGAGCCCGCGTACGCGTTGTACGACCGGCTCCCATTGAGTTCAATGGGAGTCCGACCGACTCGTGTCCGGTGGCATACGAATGCATCGGACTCGTTCGGTCGGACTGCACGGGTCCGATTCGGTCGGAAATCTCTCCGAGGCCGGCTCGGTCGGAGAAATCACCGACACGAATCGGAATCGGCCCCTAAGTGTGGAGTTTTGGAACTTTATAATATTTCTCTAAAATCAGCCGAACTATGAATTCCGATTTACTCACCTGTTATCAGGAGAGAACCCAGTGCTGCATCTTTTAGCCCAGCACTGACCCTGAAAAGTAATTCTAACCGTACTTACCAGTAACTTGAATTTCCTTCCATAGGAATCCATTGTCTGGTTTTCAGCAGAAAAGTTTCAGTGTCGATTTTCACAAACTACAAATATTCCTTAAAAATCGCCTGTGTGACTTAAACGCATTCTTTCAACTGTTTACAGGAGATGCACCAGTGCTGGATCCAGGATCCACCACTGAGTAAGAAAAAGTAACGATAACACTACTTACCTGCTAAGTGAATTTCCTCCTATAGGAATCCATTGTCTGGTTTTCAGCAGAAAAGTTTCAGTGTCGATTTTCACAAACTACAAATATTCCTTAAAAATCGCCTGTGTGACTTAAACGCATTCTTTCAACTGTTTACAGGAGATGCACCAGTGCTGGATCCATGATCCACCACTGAGTAAGAAAAAGTAACGATACCTGCTAAGTGAATTTCCTTCACTTAGCTACTAAGTGAATTTCCTCCCATAGGATAACATTACTACTACTTACTACTTACCTACTTACCTGCTAAGTGAATTTCCTCCCATAGGATAACATTGGTGATTCTATGTGAAAATGTTTCGAAGTGTCAACTTTTAAAATACAATAATATTCCTTAAAAATCACTACTGTAACCAAAACGCTTTTACTCAACTGTTTACAGGAGATGTCCCAGGACTGAATCTAGGATCCAGTCCTGTGGTTAGAAAAGTAATCCATAAAGTAACTAATTGCATTTAACTAGAAATTCACATTGAGCTCAATGTTGGATTGTTTTTGAAATTGTGTTGCCCATCGCAACAACTGTAACTACTGTACTTAAAAGTCTATTGCCTATTTGCAAAGTATTTAAACTAAAGTAATTCATTCTGAGAAAGTATATTTTGTAATGTAATGTATAATGTAATTACAATGTAATTTAAAAAATAAAATATCTAAAAATAAATAGTTTTAAAAAATGTTGTAAATCAGTATCAAAAAAATAAATATAACAATTAATACATTTAAAAATTGTCATTTACAAAACCTTTGAAATTCACTGAAAAAACCATAGGTTTCAGACACGTTATAGTTAGGAATTAGCATTTAAAAAACCTTTGAAATTCACTGAAATAACCATAGGTTTCAGACACGTTATAGTTAGGAATTAGCATTTAAAAAACCTTTGAAATTCACTGAAAAAACCATAGGTTTCTGGCACGTTATAGTTAGAAATTAGCATTTAAAAAACCTTTGAAATTCACTGAAAAAACCATAGGTTTTAGGGACAGTTATAGTTAGTTGGACATTGCACTCGTACAAAACCCGTGAAATTCCCCGTTATAGTTAGTTCAGGTAATCAGTGAGTGTGTATATAGTAATTGGTGTTGGAGTGTCTATGGTTTTGACAATGGCAGTCTGTAATTTACAGTGGGTGTATCAAAAGTTATATTAGGATGTGAGAAGATGCATCAAATTATCTTATGGATGATGTCATCAGTGATGTCATCAGTGATGTCATTTGAGATGTCATCAGTGATGTCACTGACCAGGTCATGAGTGATGTAATATGTGACGTCATCAGCAGTGCATTGCGGGGGCACGAGTTATAGTTACCTGAACTAACTATAACGGGGGAATTTCACGGGTTTTGTATGAGTGCAATGTCCAACTAACTATAACTGTCCCTAAAACCTATGGTTTTTTCAGTGAATATATATATATATAGCAATGTGGAAACAATTACAATTATTAGTGATGGAAAAAAATACCAAACATTTAACAAAGACACAGATCAAGTGATACTGAAAAAATAATTACAACAAATTTCAACTTTAATTTAGAAATTTCAAAAAAACACTTTTTATAAATAAATAATAAAACAAATATTTACAATCCTAAATAAACAATAGTGTTTAACGGTGAAGGAGTTAGATTTACTATTCACACTCTAACATAAAAAAGTAGGAGAAGCATTAGACTTTGGAGGGATATTTACTTTTCACATTCCAATGTAAAAATGAAAGTGTGAAACCTTGAAGGGATCACATTTATTATTCTCACTCCAATGAGAGCAAATGTAGAGACAGTGTGGAACTTTGGAGTGGTTAGATTTACTATTCTCACTCCAATCTGAGCAAAAATTGGGAAAGTTTTGGAGTTTAGAGGGTTTAAATATACTAATATACTACTCCAATCTGAGAAACAGTAGGGAAAGTATTGAACATTCAAATTTACTATTCCAGCATCAACATAAGCAAAAGAAAGAAAGGTTTTGGACTTTGTATTGGTTAGATTTACTATTCTCACTCAAATCTGGTCAACAGTAAGGAAAGTGTTGGACTTTGTAAAATCAAATGTACTATTGCCACTTTATCATAAGAATAGAAGGGAAATTGTTGGACTTTGGTGGAGTCAGATATACTATTCCAACTGCAATCTAAGCAACAGTATGAAAAGTGTTGGAATTTGAGGGGCCCCATTTACTACTCCCACTCCAACATAGACAAAAGCAGGGCAAGTGTTGGACTTTGGAGTAGTCCAATCTAAGTGAAAGCAGGGATAGTGGTGGACTTTGGAAGGGTCAGATTTATATTTTCAACTCACAATCTTTTGTAGAAAAACATTCAAATATAAAAAAAAGTTAAAATATTTAAACATATTTGAAATTCAAACTATAGTTATAAAAGAAAAATCAAATCAAAATAAATATAAATGGTATATTACACAGACTATAAAATAGAAATATTTAAAATAAATACACTTACTTCTCTTTTAACCAAGAAACACCTAAAAATTGAATGTAATAAAAAAATATGAAATATAACATTAATTATATTAAATTATTTAAAAGAGCAATTGAAGTTAAAACAATTAATACATATAGAATTCATTAACATAAATTTTATAGTTGAACTAACCAACCATTAACAATTAATTAAAAAATATTTAACAGTACTTAAAATAATAAATACACAATTTGCATACTTATGAAATAATATTCTAATGTACATAAAATTAATAATAAACAATAAAATAATTGAAAAACAATATTTTATTAAATTATAATCACCGCAGCACCACTTCCCCAGGGCCTGTAAATGTAGACTAAAATTAAATTAGATGTGGTGTAACTTTTATTATACAGACGTCCCCTCAGTTCAAACATCCAATGTATGGTCTCTATGTCAGTGTTGATACTGTTTATGCTTGTAGCATATGCTTGCTGGTGACTTTTGCATTTTATATGCAAACTGATCTTACTAACAAGATCTATTCCATTTTTTCCAGATCAAAGTTCTCTCCCATCTGCGTCTTTCTGGCCTCTTCCCTTCTGCCTACTGGTGTGGACAGGCCATGGTGGATATTCCACTCTTCTGGCTCCTGCTCATGATAATGGCTGTCATTCTGAATACTTTTACAGTCAGCATTTCACTGACTCCCGTTGGATGGACTGAGCTGGTAATTCTAATTGAGTCATTAATTTCTTAACTAGTCTCACTCTTGCATTGGAGCGCATCACCACACAATCACTGTGTATCTGCCAGGAGGCCTAAGAGTGTTATCAATCTATAAAATGTAGTTCAGTATGCCTCTTCGTACTCCTGTTAATGTCTTACATCCATCAGCTTTTTACTAGTGGTGAGTGAAAAAGCATATTTTTGTCTTGTGAAGTTTCATTAACATTTTGTGAAATTACACTTTTGTAGTTAAATGTGGTTTGGGTAGATCTTGTGTTGCTTTTTTACTCTATTATGCACATTGCATACAAAAGTCTTGGGAGATACTGGGTGGAGAATGGTTCAAGCAAAAATGTCTCTTAAGGAGGCATTTGCAGCGTGAACCATTCTCCTTTTGGTATCTTGCAAGACTTTTTTTTATTCAAAGTTACATAAGTAATGTGAAATTTCGAGGAATTTCATTTATTTATAGTAAGGTGGAATTTGGCTGGCGTAATTAAGATTCCGCCCAGGCCTGTTTGTACAGAGAATATTATATAAAACTTGCTGTTGGAAGCAGTTCCTGCCACTTCATTGGCATTAATAATGTATACTGATAGTTCTTTGCATTTAGTGCAGGCAAAAGGCGACTCTCTTACTGGTTCATGCTGCTTCTAATTGTTTGGTTAGGAAACCACCATGAACATTGACTTCCTATATTTGTGCATTACTTTTACACAAAGCTGACAGTTGTGATAGGCCTCTTTCAAGTAGAAAAATATTACCATGACAAATAAAGGGGTTTATACAGTATTTTGTGACTAATGAGTTAAGGGATATTGTAAAAAATCGTGTTACTGATTAAGGGGGGTGAAACCCTTCTCAAGCAGCAACCAATTCTTGTCAGGGTGAAGTCATACACGAAACCTCAAACTAAACTGTGCTCAACCCTATGGTAGCTTGGCACAGAGCAGTCAGGCTTATCTTAGAGGCAATGTATAAAGTATTTTTTCTACACTTCAAACAGTAATAAAGTAAAAACACCACACAAAAATGGATCCCACAGCAGATTAGAAAAATAGAGTAATTTTTTTATAAATTAAACAATACCAAAACAACATCAACCCAATCAGTAGAACCGGAAACATGCAGTTTTAAAGATTTTAGTGGAAGCGCCAAAAAGCACAAAGTGCGATTTGTGGACATCTGGTCGAGCCCGTCTGGGACAAAGTCACAAGTTCAGGCCAGCCACGATGGAGTGCAGGACAGCTGCAGGGACCAAGGTAGGCCCGCTGAAATGAGTACTTTAAAGCCTAGTTGCCGAGCATTGTGAGAATTTGCATCGAACATGCGCTGCACAGCCGAAGCAATGCATCAGTTCTGAGGGGCTGTGTAGCTGTGATGAGAGGTTTGGAGTCGTTGTCGATAATCTCTTTGATGAGGGGCTTGCAATGTGAAGTCCGGCTACAAGGATGCTTTGCTCAGTCAGGGAGATGCAACGCTTCCAACGAGCTGCGAGGCTGCGATGTAGAGTCCATCATCGAGGCTGTTGTCAATGAGGGATGCGAGGGTCTGCGTTACGGATGAATTGTGCAGCTGTGGTTCCAATGAGGCAGGGGGCAGAAAGCCCACTTGACAACTAGGGATTGAGGGGCTGATTAGGATGGCGGTCGGAAAACCTCCCCGACCGCCATGGTAGCGGGAAAAGACCGCCCGCATGGACTGCGACATAACTGCCGGTCGAATTACGATGGCCCGCGGTCGAAATCCGACCGCGCCGGTACGATCGTGGGCTTTAACATTGCGGTGGTTGCTGCTGCCCGCAGCACCACCGCGATGTCGAAAGGAGCATGTCCTGCATTTCCCTGCACTGCGTGGCAGGCACTGCACAGTGCCTGCCACCTGGTACAGGGAAATGTAGGGGGGGACCACACCCCCGCAACACATTGGGGGCCCGCTTTGGGCCCCCGGAAGAAAATCTCCGCCAGCCTTTCCATGCCGGTTTGACCGCTGCGGAAAGGCTGGCTACCGCTGGCATCATAATCATGCCGGCGGAGCCTGCTCGGCACCGCCACCATTATCCCGGTCCTGCTCCGTCCGCCAGGCAGGAGTGCGGATGGCAACCGGCAGAAAAGCGGCGGTCAGAATTTCCCACCGCCGCGGTCATCACCGCCATCCTAATCTGACCGGCAGTTTTCTGGGTTGCGATCGCGGGCGGATGTCCACCGCCGGCCCGGCGGTCGCCACTGCCGGCCCAGCAGTGGACATCCGCCCGCCATCCTAATCAGCCCCTATATTTGGAAGAGGGAGCAGCCCCCTATGGCAATAAGATAATGCTCCCCCCACCCCAAATGTCTTTCTGCCCCTAGAGGCATATTGTTGTTACCGCCAATTTTCCCCCAGGGGGGGGAGAAAGTCCACTTGACAGCAGGGATGATTCTGCAAGACTCCCATTGACCTTGGCTTGATGCTTGCCTGTCACATGCACTAGGCCGAGCCACATAGGTGAGGTAGCATTTTTTTGGGCATAAGTGGAGAACGCTGGGTGGTTGAAATTTTGTGGATTCCTGCTGATTCCAGAAGATTACGTCACAGAAATGCAAGGAAAATGTGCAATTTTAAGGGAAGGTTGAGGTTTGCTGGGCATTGTGGAAAAGAAAACTTTGGGGGATCCACATGAGGCATACCACCCTGGACTCCCCTGGGTGTCTAGTTTTCATAAATTTCTGGTAGGTTCCCTTGGGTGGCCATTGACAAATCAGATAATTTTTTTAAAGGAAATTTTAATGTCTCCACATTGTATTTTGGGGTCTTTCCTGTTGCAAGCACTGGGCCTACCCACACAAGTGAGATACCACTTTTATCGGAAGACTCATGGGAATGCTGGGTGGAAGGAAGTTTGTGGCTCCAGCAGATTCCAGAACTTTCAATCACAGAAATGTGAGGAAAATGTGTTTTTTATTCAAAGTTTGAGGTTTGCAAGGGATTCCGGGTAAAACAACCTGGTGTGAGCTTCCCAAGGCACTCCATCCTAGGTTTCCCTAGGTGCTGGCGGAGCTAGGGTCCAAAATCCACAACAACCCACTTTGCAAAAAACAGGGCAGTTTTGAGTGATAAATATGATGTATCCATGTTTCGTGTTGGGCCATTTCCTGTCGCAGGCACTAGGCCTACCCACACAAGAGAGGTACAAATGATACCAGAAGACTTAGGGGAATGCTAGTTGGGAGAGGTTTGTGGCTCCTCACAGATTCCAGAACTTTCCATGTGAGGAAAATGTGTTTTTTTAGTCCAAGTTTGAGGTTTGCAGGAGATTCTGGGTAAAACAACCTGGTAAAAGCTGCCCAAGTCACCCCATCCTGGATTTCCCTAGGGGTCTAGTTTTCAAAAATGTACACATTTGCTAGGTTTCCCTAGGTGCCGGCCCTACTAGGACCCAAAATCCACAACTACCCACTTTGCAAAAAAAGGGGTCACTTTTGAGTGAACAAATGTGATGTATCTATGGTGTGTTTTAGGCCTTTTCTTGTCGTGGGCACTAGATCTACCCACACAAGTAAGGTCCCATTTTTATCAGAAGACATGTGGGAGCATAGAATAGTAGGAATTGGATTTCGCTGCATTTGTGCCTTCCAAATGTAAACCAGTGTGCAAGAAAGACACTTTGAAAAATACCCTCTAAATCATATGCTTGTACGGGTACCCACAAATTGAGAGCTGTACGAATAACCACTGCTCTTAAACTCTGTATCTTGTGCCCATTGCAGAAATATATAGGATACCTGGTTACCAATTTTTCACTCTACATATTTCACCATATGAATTGATCTATAATCAGTACACAATGAAAAACTATTGTACGGAGGAGCTCAGTTGTTAGCTCTGGGTACCTAGGGTTCTTGGATAGCCTACAAACCCCTATATTTCTCCACAACTAAAAGGGTCTAGTGAACATAATGGTACATTGCTTTTGTAAATCGGCCATTGTTACAAAATATTACAGATGAAAACTGTCACAAATGGCTGTTTTTCCTACTCATTTTCAAAATATCTTGATTTTAACAGTTAGTTTTCTGTTGTACAACTTTGAGGGATCCAAACATATGACCCCCTGTTGATTTCAGGATGTTGTCTTCTTTTCAGAAGTGTATAGCTTTTCTGGATCACCCATGGATTTCACACTGGCTTGTACCACAAGCTGGAAGTAGATTGGAAGCACTAAAAATAAGAAAAATGGGCTACCTCTTTGAAAAATGCTGAACCTGTGATAAAAAATAATTTATTTGATTCAGTTCTGCATGTTCCTAAAAGCTGGGAAGATGGTGACGTTAGCACCTCAAACCATAGGACAGTAGTGGCTGTACAGGTTTTCGTAGTGGACAGTGAGTATGGGCTCACATTTAGACGGTACTCACGTTTGGCTGCAGTGGATGGAGGCAGGGTCAGGCTACTTCATACCCGCTCCATGTCATGTACAATTCCAGGAGCGGAGACGGTATTCCAGTGCATGATTCCTCCGGGTCATGGCCCACACAGCTTCCTCCAGAACCACCAAACTGCTCTGGGCTCACTCTGCCCGTAGACCCTGGTTCCTGATTGACGAGCAGAAAGCTGTGGTGACAGTGGGGTGAGGCGGCCGCCATGGACCGGAACCGGAGTCCGGACTGCCCCTCTGATAACCTGATAGCTGCAGTCAGCCACAGTCAGCCTCTCCCTCCCACCGAATCGCCGTCGAGGTTTGAGTCAGCCTCGAGCTGGAAGCACTAGCAGTGGTGGACAACAGCTGCGGCTGCTTCACAGACCAGCAGCCATAGCCCACAGCTTACAGCCACCCTGTGGCTGTCAAAAGTGTTGCAGGCATTGCGGGTGCTTTACAAACCAGAAGCCATAGCCTACAGCTTGCAGCCGCCCTTGTGGCTGTCAAAAGTGTTGTCGGAAAGTGCTCCAGCATGAGCTTGAGTTTCCCGGGAGATCGTTGATGGCATTGATGGCGCTGTTTGAGTACTATCGGAGAGTGTCCAGCACGGCGCTTGTTTCTCCTGACTGACGGTTAGTGGGCAGCCTGACTGGGAGTAGGATTTTCCTTCCCCTTCATTTTTCTCCTTGATATATATGTATTTATTGAACTGATACAACTATAGGACCAGAGGTCACTAGTGTGTTCATGCCCCACTGGGGAGAGTGGTGGCAGGTTATGGGAGAAGGCGGCACCACGTAATAGCAGTTTTTCTACCTCCAACAATCAATGGGGAGGAAAACAGTTCACAAGGAAGACACTATTTAGTTAATATATATATATTAAGCTATAGGTTAAACAATAGAAAACAACAATAGTAAAGAAAATGGAAACCATAACCCTGCATAAGAGCGAACTATGAGGTCAGGCCGGGAGAGGGCTCCTTTCCTCCCTATAAGAAGGAAGAAAAAACTTCAGGTGTTGTCAACAGTAAAAAATACAAAAGTAAAAACCATTGGAGATAGTCAACCATTAATTTCACCTGTGTATTAAATGTTCGAAAAAGGAACTAAAATTTCCACAAATTTGACTTTCTAAAAGATCCAGCAGGATCAATGTTGTCTAATCAAGAGAATATCGTTTTTTTTCCTTCACCGATCACACCAATTACGCAAGTCAAAATTACTATGGACCAAATTAATGGTGTTACAGACCTGGTTGGGATACAACCAAATCAGGAATTAATGAAAAACAAAGCTCCTCAATGGGTACTATTACAGACCTGGAGCTACTTGCCTTAGGAGCTCATTCTCCACAACCCTCAACTAGTGTATACTCACCTCAAAAGTCTCCTAAAAAAACAAGGATCATTATTAATATCCGGCGCCCCAATTGAAGTAAATGTAAAAATCAACAATAACCACAGAGATGTAGAGGAATTAATGGCTTCTAGTTGTAAAACAAAGCAAATACACCATGTGGCAAATACTCAAAACGTGCAGCAGTCCTTAAAAACCATTCAAAATATGTGTCTTCCGCTGTTGACTCTTGAAACTCAAAACAATACAAAAAAGGTTGCATCATGTTGTGATAATCTAATCCTTGGAAGGCTTGCTTGCTAGAAAACAGAGGAAGAACCTTCGGATCACGGTATACACAACCAGGTCCAACAGCAGCAAACAAAATCTGTGAAAATGCAATAGTGATCATTATCAAAATCATGAGTACAATTACTCTGCACCAATTACTGATTCAGGAGCCATATAGGACATCTTTTTTAAAACATCGCAACTCACATTGGAAGCTTTGACTTAGCAATCAAATAAGATGGATGTCCAAGTAGACCTTCTTAACATCATGGCACAAGCAGTTTCAGGGATCGATTAGAAGCTGGCTGAACGAAATAATCTAATAACGCAAGTACAAACTCATGCAGCTACATTGTATACGGAATGAACTTGTTGCCCAATGATTGATAATTTAGCAACAATTCCGGAAGTCTTGACCACTTTAATTGAAGATAGAAAAATAAATGTGGTAGTTGCCGTCCGTTACAAAATTCCTATTATAACTCTGCTAAAAATTATGAAAATGGCTTGAAGTGATGGTAGTATAAATTCAGGCTTAGAAAACAATAGTCAAGTGATAGACCTAAGAAAGGAGAGAGACAATGTTGGTACAGGAGAAGCCACAGCTCAGATGTTCCCACATGCTGATCCCCAACTATCCTCTCCACGTACACAGTGACAAAAAAGCAGAAGAAAAAACAACATAAAGCCAAACATATAACAAAATCTAGTGCGGTAATTACTCCTGGTGTAAAGAACAACCCAACGACTCAGAAAATGCATAAAGAAATTAGTGAGTCGGGGAAAGCCCAGAGCCTGGGATGTAAAGAAATATTGGAGAAGAAGAAATCCTCTCCCCATGTTGATAAAAAGCTAGGGAAAAGCTCCTGAAATACGTCTTACCTTGATGAGAGAGAATCATTAACTCATGCAATAGTCACAACGACCCATAGTCCATCTGGGAGGTTTGGTTCACTAAATCAAAACTACAACCAAATGGGAAAAATTTGGACCTCTCAAATGACGGAGGAGAATAAAGCAAATAGTCTTTTGTCAGAGCCGGCTATGGCTCATCCTTCACAGAGTGTTATGCCAAAGGTGTCTTTAAAAAACCTAGGACAAAAGAAGTTGAAAGTTAAGTTAAATGATCAACATAATCCAGCTGTGGACTGAATTAGGCCACAGCCAATAGATCCATTTGTTAATCTAACCATCATCCTTGCTCCTGTGGATGAAATTGACCAAATAATATTTGTTCCAGAATATCATTCTAGAGGGAGCCATGATATTCTCAATCGCGGAAACGTTTTAAGACTTGTCATTGCAATTCCATCTCTTGAAAAAGTCACTACAGAAGATATTGAATCTATTAAGTTTTTACCCCAGCCTGTTGGTAATACACAAGAACCTACACTGGTAACTTGGCCTTCAATAAAACCTAGCAGTGAAAGTGCTCCAAGAAAAGGAGTCCTTCCTAAACTAGGGAATTAAAATCAGTAAGCCTCCATCAATCTCTTACCCAAGTCCTTTTGTTCTTCCAAAAGAGTTTAGTAGTACTAACGATAATATACAAGTATAATCAGTATTAAAATACCCAATTGGCAAAACATTCATTCCAGCTGTGAATCCACGATTAGGAACGCAGAGTGTAACTCAACTTAATTTAGGCTGGTTAACATTGGTCTTACATGATGGCTCCTGTCCCTGACAAACAGTAGTAAATTACCTACAGGAAACTATCAAATTGTGTTCATGGAACATTAATGGTATGAAAAATAAGAAATATAACACAAATATGAATGCATTGTTTAGTAGATTTCATATCATACTATTACAAGAAACCTGGGAAACCGAGCCATTTCTGATAGAAGGCTTTACTGGTTATTTTAACCCAGCTATTAAAATAAGAAGATGCGGTCGTCCAAGGGGGGGCTTGGCAACTTTTCTAGCTATTGGTCTAAATATTAAAAGTGAACAGGTGATTACAGACAATAATAACATCCTAATAGTAAAATTGAGGAACTGATATAAAAACACCAGGAACACACTACTTCTGATTAATATTTATATATACCTGGACTCAAAGGCAAGGAAGTCGATGTCCCTTAAACTAACAAGTATTTTGTCAGAACTCATTCATGAAATTATGATATCAGAGGACTTTAATATGAATTTGCTATGGCAATTTACACGAGAGGAAAATATAATACAACAAGATTATATATGGACTATCCTGAATCAATACAGTATCCTTGATTGAAACGGTTCAAGAGGTTTGGATCTAGTAAAAGATCTTGAATGCCTCGGCTTAAGAGTATTGAACGGAAGGTACCAAAACGATGCTCCACCTGCATGGACCTATCAGGCTACAGGTTGGCAATCAACAACTGATTTTACAGCAGCAACTCTATCTCTATCTCTGTTTCAATTAATAACCTCATTTCAGATTCATAAAACAGATGAAAGTGACCACGGCCAACAAATCATCAAGATCCAAGCCAAACAAAAGTATCATGAAAAATCCCTTCTGGGAGAGAGAAACAACAAATTATAGGAGAATATGCGGGTCTTTGCTCCTGGTTAAAAACTGTTTCTCTGTTGAGTCATGGTCTCCGATGGTGCAGTGGACTGAATTTATAGAAAAGTTATCAAGTGTCTACCCCTCGGAAAATAAATTGACTAACCGGCAATTTAAAACTCAGTTACAGGATTAAAACATCAGTATCATGTATAATTTTGAACAGAAACTACAATAGAATGCGTCAAGCAAGGAATCACCCTTGGAATCAGGATCTTCAAACTAAAGCCAAGACAAAAAATAAAGATTACAGGAGGAAAATCTAGGAAGAGAAGTTAAAAACAAAGCAAACCCTCTGGGCTAAGGCTCTGTGCCTCAGTAAAGGAAAAAATTCAAGGGCTTTTTGGAGAATGATTAATAATTTGAACCGGGCCCCAGTGAAAATTAAAACTTCAACTATAACAGAATCGCCCTGGGTAGGGATCTTAACAAAGCATTTTAATCATTCAACAGAAATTAAACCATACCTGATCTGTGAATTAGAAATTAATACCATGATGGAACAGATAGATCCAGGGGTCAACTCAATTATAAATTCAGGAATGCAAGTTTGCAACCTAATCAAAAGCAGTAGACAAGATGGTGCACCTGGCCCGAATGATATCCCGCAAGCCCTGTATAAAACAAATGCAATTTTCTGGGCAGGGTACCTATCAAAAGTGATTAACAACCCACTTCAATCAGAAACAATCCCCGAATCATGGAAAGGCTCTTTAATAGCACCTACATTTAAAGGAGGAGAGTGGTCACAACCAGAAAACTATTACCTAATCACGCTCCAGGATACCGAACCAAAGCTTTTTGCAAGGATAATTCTGAATGAACTATTATATTGGGCAGAGGAGAAGCAGATTGTTCCCGCAAACCAATCTGGGTTTGTTCAAGGATCAGACCCCTCAACTAACATCTTTGGGGCACATGCATCAAAGTAAGGAATTGCGATTCCTTAATAGCGATTATTAAGGAATCGCTATTAAGGAATAGCAATTCCTTATGCATGTAGGTTTCGCTAAAATATTAGCGATTCCTACACATTCCTATGGGCCTAGAGGCCCATAGGAATGAATGGGACAGCATTCGCAATTTGTGAGTACCAAATAGGTACTTGCAAATTGCGAATGCAATTTCAAGGGTGCTAGGGGGCCTAAAGGCCACCCTGATGCACCCCCAAAACATGCATGTGTGCACATGTGGCGCACAGACATGCCCTAAAGGCATGTCTGTGCGCCACATGGCACCTAGAAAAATGCAATTTTATGCATTTTTCTAAAGAATTGCAAACTACCCTCAACTTGAAGTTGATGGTAATTTGCGATTCCTTAATGCAAAGTCGCAATCTTAGATTGCTTCTTGCATTGCATTTAAGGAATCGCAAATTGCGATTCCCTAAATGCATTCGCAAAATAGGTAATCGCAAATTTTGCGATTACCTATTTTGCGAATTTGCTTTTGGGTTGATGCATCCCAAATAGCAAAATACCGGTCGCAAAGGGGCCGATTCTGCGAACGGTATTTTGCTTGATGCATGTCCCCCTTAGTGCTCTCAGTAATGGTAGATAAATATAAATTAAGCAAATAACCAATCTACCTTTGTTTTGTAAATTTTAATTCTGCGTTTGATTACATTCAGCGCCATCTCCTTTGGCAAAAGCTGGCTAAACTAAACATCCCTCTTTGTCTCTTAAAAGCAATTCAAATGCTATATTCTGATACATGAGAGGGGTGAAAATAGGTGATGGTTCCCTTTTGTCAAGAAAAATTAAAACCTCTCAGGGACTGAAGCAAGGCTGTGTTCTTGCACCATATTTATTTAATCTGTTTTTGGGTGATTTAACTCAAGCGCTGGATGAAGTCAACACATATCCTCCAAAGTTAGGAGACAAGTATATATCAAATCTCATATGCCCCGATGACGTGATTTTGCTGAGCCAAACAAAGGTCGGACTGCAGCGACTAATCAATAAATTATCAAATTATTCGTTACTAAACGGTATGGTAATAAATGGGAAAAAAAAAGTGATGGAAGTAAGTAAAAAGATTCATAAAAAATATAAGTGGTTCCTACAAGCATGACAACTGGAGCAGGTCAAAACATATACATTTCTTGGAGTAATATTTGATGAGAAGGGTTCCTTCCAGCATCATAAGATGGATCTGCAGATGAACTGAAACACTTTACTCTTGGCATTTCACTCGTTACAGAGGTCATTGGGTGGTTCAAGTCATCTTCCACTACTAAAAATAATATCTGCAAAACTTCTACCAACTATCTCGTATGGAAGCGAGGCAATACAGGGAAGAGATGCAGCAATGTTAAATACAATTGTGCAAAAATATTGAGATCTCTTTTTTATCTTCCATGCATTGCCTCAGTGGCCAAGACGAGGTTAGAATTTGGTCTGTTAAATCAAATCATTGCACAAAAAGAAGCATACAATAAAATCTGGAAAAGAATAAAATCAAATACCTAAAATCAGTTAGGGCAAGCTCTTTGGCACGAAGTTGAAGCAAACCCAAATTCTCCAATGTAGAAGTATTTAAATGAGGCAAAAGAGGATCTGTCTGTTTGTTCTTTATGGGAAATGCCTTTACCTCCAGCAATTAAAAAAAAAAAACATCAATGGATTAATGAAAAAAAATTCAATGTTAAAGGACAATGATTTACTTGCACTTAGATCACATGCTTGGATGATTATAAATAAATACAAAACTCTCAAATCACAGTACTACTTAGAGACTGGATGGTCCTCGCAACAAAAAAGCAGGTTTCGAATACTCCCAGGGCTTGCACATGCGATGCCCTGGTTGCCACAAGCAAGAACTATGTATTGTAGACTGTGTAAATCAGGTGAAGAGAACATTATTCATTTAATTTGTATATGCCTGGCCTTATCGGAAAATATAAGACGGAGGTTATTAAAGATACCATTTAACCAGCGGGGCATTCGCTCATGCAGACTAGCTGTGATAGCATGCTTTAAAACATCTGATACAGCATTGAACTGAATATTTGTAAAATTCCCGAGGCCAGTGGAAATGAAAACGGATGTATGTGATGCTATCACAGTCTGAGTTCTAGCAAATGACTGTTACTTTAATTATATATTACGATCTAGCAGTTATGGAGTAATTGTGTAGTAGAGGAATTAACTATTTGGAGTGCTTTTTCCAATAACAGGCGATTATGTACATATATGTATGACAATTACTTTTCTCTGGCCTTGATAATTGTAAATATTTAATAATAATTTTTTTAAATGTTATAGTGACTTTATCATTTTGGCTTAATTGAATATTTGATGGTGCTTTTTAATGTCATTTTTATTGTAAGATTTTGAATAATCAACAATAAATTATTATATACACCTCAAACCATTCCTTGATGACATTTGTATGGGGAAAAAACAGGCACTTTGATCCAGAGCACGTTTTCCTATTTTTCCCCAAAAAACTCCATATTTTGCTAAATTTTGGCTATTTTCTCAGTCTCCACTAGATGAATTCACAAACCATGGGTAGCTGCAGAATTGTCACGATGTTGGGAAAAAAGGACACAAATTTGGAGTGGATAGCTAGTTGGACAAAAAGTAATGGAAGTCTAAGTGCGAAGTACCCCAAACAGCCAAAAAAGGCTTAGCACTGGGAGGGAGGCCTGGCAGTGAAAGGTTTAAGGAGTGAGCACATGCACTTTAGCCTTAGGGTGGTCTTCCCCAAACTTTTTGCCTTAACCCTCAATTTTTTGCTGGCCTAAGGGCTCTCTGCACTTTACCACTGCTAACCAGTGCTACAGTGCTTGTGCTTCCTCCTCTGAGCATGGTAAAATTGGGTTACGCCTGATTGAGCTAATTATTAAACTTACAGGCACCTTGTAGAGTGGTGCACCATATACCCAGGGTCTGTAATTTAAATGCTTATTATGCCACTGACTTAAGTAGCCTCTTAAAACATGTACCAGGCCTGCCATTGCAGCCTGAATGCAGTTTTAAACTGACAATTCGATTCAGCAATATAACCCCCTTGCCAACCCTTAAACACTCCTTTAATTGCATATAAGTCACCCTACGGTAGGCCCTAGATAGCCCAGAGGGCAGGGTGCATCCTAATTAAAAGGTTGGACATGTAGTTTTACGTCTTACATGTCCTGGTAGTGAAAATCTCCAAAATGTGTTTTCACTACTGAGAGGCCTACTTCTCCCATTGGATAACATGGGGTTGCCTTATTACATTTAAAAAGTGCTTACTTTTGATTGGGAACAGGTGAGCATTTCATGTTTGATGTCTGATAAATTGTAATTAAAAATCCTACTTAATGGTAAAGTTGGATTTTAATTTTGAAAATAACACTTTTAGAAAGTTGGCATTTTTTTCTGCCTTAGCTGTTTGGTGGCTGAAGCCTGCCCTGGGTCACATGACTAGGTGTAGTTTGCAGAGGGACTTTGTTTATTCCTCCGAGACAGCCACAGAATAGAGGGATTAGGTGTGCCAGGATGAACCATTAACTGACAGGACGGGGGTGGAGCTGGGCACAGCCCTACTTGCAACTGAATAGTCTGTGCTCTGCCTACACACAAAGGTCTTGTCATCCCTGTTATGTTCATGCAGCCTGTTTGAAGCTGGGGCAGGAGAAGCAGGAAACTTCAAGCGCTTCAAAGGGAATCTTCTTGAAACTTTTCCTCCTTCAAAGAAGGCACCAGGTATGAAAATAGGATTCTCAGACCCACTCTTTAGTTCACTTTATGGAACTGCAGAAGGATTCTCAAAGGACTGCCTGCTGCTGTAGCCTGTTGTGAACTTCACAACACTGCTTCATTGAATCCAGAAAGGACTGCTTTGCTGCCTGGAGATTGCCTTGAAACCTCAGAGGCCCGCCCTGCTGCTTGAGCTGTGTTTCATCACTTGAACTCAGGACTACTAGAGTGATTACAAGGGCTACGTGGCTGGCCTCTTGATCAGAACCTCAGGGACATAAAAGACACTAACCATCTTGAACCTTCACCTGGACGCAGCCCGACTGAGTCCTAAACCCTCAAGTGGTGTCCCTCCAGCCCTACACCCCTGATTATTATTTTAAAGGTGCCCAGATTTGTGTGGCTAAAACTGCTCTGAGAACCGAAAGAAGACCAGGGCCAAGCTGTCCTGCCAAGATGCATAGCCAGTCTGCACCTGCTACATTCTTCTCTGCGGAAGCAAACCCTGTTTAGCAGTACTTCTTTAAAGGGGTATCTGTCCTCTTGGAACACTTGTTGACGACAGCCTCCAGCCTCATCCTGCTAGAGTTTGACAACTTCCAAAAAAGAGACTAAATCAGTACATAGAAATCTTCGCTGCAACTTCGTTTAGCAGTTCCTTGATGACGACACTTCCTCTTCAGACACGGCCTGCAGCCTTGCCCTTCTGAACTTTACTTTCTCAGAACATTGTTTTAAAAAATTCTTCTAAGTCTGAAGGTAAGCGCCGATCGGACCCAATCTACTTCTTTTATCCGACTCTCGCTCCATCTTGGTAGGTCATATTTTTCAACTTTAACCTGGTCTCGTGTGACTAGATGTCCATGGTTGCTTTGATCTTTTAGGCAAACATTTTTAGATTGAACTTTAAAAATTCATAACTCCGGTTCTATTCATTGGATCCTTGCCTTTTTGGTGTCATAATAATTTATTGAAATTTACTCTTTTTTAAATTGGTATAGGATTTTCTGGTGTTGTGTTTTGACTTTATTACAGTTTCAAGTGCTGCATAAATACTTTACACATTGCCTCTAAGTTAAGCCTGACTGCTTTGTTCTAAGCTACCAGAGGGTCAAGGTTAATTTGGGGGTTGCTTGTGCCTCACCCTGACAGGGATTGTGGCTGCTATTTGGCTAGGGTTAACACCCCAGTCAACCAACAACCCAATTTCTCACAGGTGGCAACAGACGGGATAGCGATTTTACATGAGGAATGTGTTTTTGCATGTAATTTCCATAAATAATCTTCTGTACCTCCTCTCTCACTCATAAAACAATGTAAGTGACACAGGACAAGGACAGTCAACATATATTATTTGTCCATGGATCTCTTGAATATAAGGGAACATAGGAGTTCTGTTCCCTACAGCATATAAACAATGTCTTCTCCTTATATGCTTTTGCAGATACAATTGTCTCCATTTCTAGAAATGGGTTAAAGAACTGTACGTGAAATAATTTTACTGCATAATTCTGTTATTTCCCCAGGTGTTTTTGGCTCTCAGTTATGTGTTTCATCAGTGAGAATGGGGAGTAATGGGGCGTGGTCTGGCCACGTACAATGATGACTGCCTGATTTCGGAGGTCCGAGAAGGAGAGGGCCCCGGACAGCAACAGCGACATCCTCACTGCTGTGGGGGTATCCAGGATGAGCCCCTGAAGTGTCGATCCAACTGCGGTCCCGCGCACCAACATTCCAGAGCTGAGGAACGCACTTGAAATGCGTTCTAGGCACGAGGCATTTGACAACGCAGGCAGCTGCGGCCCACATTGAGGGGCAGCACTCATATACACGGCCGGAGGGGAGCGACCCCCATCAACACCAGCCTACTAATGCCCTGAGGTGCTCCGATCGCCCCCCCCTCTCCACCACTCACCTGCTGCTCCTTGCTCGTTGCGGGGCCAAGTGGAGGCCCATCGCCCGGACTCCGGCAGTGAGGACCCACTCCCCACAGCAAATCGGAACCGGCCTGGACTGCCGCTTGTCAACATGGCAGCGGGGAAGTGCAGCTGGAGACACATAGGGGGAGTGCAGCTGCGGCCTCGAGAGGCCACATACGGGGGAGGTGGAACTCCATGGTGCTCCTTGTTCATGGGTGGAGCACTAAGCTGTGGCCCACAATAGGAGCCGACATCGACCTGGGCTGACTGGTGGTAAGTGTTCGCACCACTTACAGCTGTATCCAGCATAGTAAGGGGGGACTGCACAACTCATAACCCCCTCCCCTGGGACCAGACCAAGTGATTGACGTGATCCTAGCAGTAAACTCGGCATCTGGGGCCTCACTCCAGGCTGGGGGAAGTGCCTATAGACTGTACCCGCCACGCCCTGCCACTGGGTACTCACAGATGCCCTGCGGATACAGCCACCCCCACCCATTCATTCCCAGCATGGATGTTCCCCAGGTCAGGAATCTGACCCTCACTGCCATCCAGAAGTGGCTGCACAGGAGAAGTGAATCACCCCTTATACGCCTTCTCTTGCCCTGAAAGGGTACAGAACTTTCCCGCTCTTCTTGTGTTCTTGTGCCTATGACCCTATGAAGCCACCGGTAGGAGCCCCAACACCCCCTGCTTGCTTCATCTTCTGCCGAAGGCCATAGCTTCCCCTGGGGCCTAGATCAGCCCAGGACATGGACTGCAGCAAAGTGTGGGTGAGGCCTGCTCACCAACGTGCAATCTCCTCCTTCTGCCTACTTCACCTTATCACGGATTGGGAGGACTGCTTCTGAATTATAATCCACTCAGGAGCCAGATGGGCCCCCGCACCTACTCCATTCTGGTCCCCGTCCTACTCCCCCACTGCCTCTGGGAGAGTGGTTGCAACGTTTGCGACACACATCCTGACCCACGGCCCGCGTGGGCAATTCGGGGATGCCTTCCGGCAAATCGACAGGTAAGCCTGCGCGCCAGCTCCTCTTCACAAAAGCACTCAACCAGGGACAATTATTGCACAATACCCAGAACACCACCCTCCCAGAGACGGACCCCTCTTCTGCCACCATGGCCACTGCACTAGACGCCACTATGGAACACATACTACTTGAAATATCAGCCGCAGGCTGCAGATTAAAGAGCATGGAGACCACCATCTCTGCCCTGCCTGCCAAAACCAAATTCATTAGGTCGGACATAACGGGCTTCCACACCCGCATTCAGGACATAACCCAGCTGGTCTCCACACTAGAGGACCGCCTCAACGCTACACCGGAGAGAGACCAGAAACTCCTGTATCTCTGCAGCAAATTCATAGACCTGGAAGACAGAAGCCAGAGGGACAACGTCCGCTTCTTTGGGTTCCCAGAAAGCGCGGAGGGCTCTGACATCAAATCCTTCTTGAAGGATGCACTCCTGGAAATCACAGGTCTGATGTTTGACCCCCCCACTGGAGATGCAGAGGGCCCATCGCATCACGACGGGAAGCCACCACCCGTCCATGGCCACTCATTGCCTGCTTCATACGCCACGAACATGCACGCCAACTCATCACCGCAGCCCACATTCATGGTCAATACCAATACGAGGGTCATGAAATCCAGATTGCAGCCAACTTCTCCGAGGAAACAAACAAACATCACAAAGCCTTCCTCTCTCTGAGGCCCACTCTCTGCCAAAGGGACATTAAATATGGCCTTTTTGAACTGGCATGCTTCTGCATCACCAGGGGCAGTGTCTCAAAGGAATTATTTGACCCCAAAGACCTCAGTTGCTTCCTGGACGGCCTCACCACTCAGGACATGGACGCACACACCTATGCTCCTAATTGCAATCCTGCTCTACCACCGCCGACTCTTCCTGCACCCTCCTGAGGGCCCCGCCGGAACTCTGGAGAATCCCGCAACAGGGGAAGAGATCATGACAGCTCCGTGGGAGACAAAGCCCAGGCCCTTCAGGCGGTAGTGATACTCACTCAGGAGCAGGACAGGGACAAATCCCAGTCCCCTTTGAAGCCCACGCACATCGAGGGGATGGCATTCTGAATATGACATATTCTGGCCCTTGAGGCGCATCTGCAGCACCATGACTGTGGCGATGGGAACCGACAGAAGACCTGGATGGCTGAGTACCAGCTTATTTACTCATAAGACTCTTCCGTTCCATGCTTAAATGTTCTTTTTTATTAGTGTTTATCCGACATATGCATGCACACTGTTTATGCTTCGTTCTGTCCATAACGCACTATGGCTTATCGGCTTCCAGGTGCTGCACCCCCCCATCCCTCCCATGATCCGATTACCCACACTGGGTGTTACCTTCTGTACACTCCAGTGTTGAGCTTGTCATACCGATCTCCAGTGCCCTGACCTGCTCCGCCCCACCACAGCACTATCCTATGCCGCTCTGCGCCTACCCCCTTTTTTCTTCCCTAGACATATATAGCGAACATGACTAGCACACTATCAATGTGATGCTCCTTAGACTTAGGAGATGGGGGTGGGGTCCCTCCCCCCCTATATTTCCCCTGTTGCCCCTGACCCCATATAGGATCCTAAGGCACTGCACTAATGCCTCCCCCTAGCCTGTCAAGAACCAAATATCCTGGCCCTATCTCAGACCAATCCATCCCTCGTGCCCCCGCTTATCCAACACTCCATGAAGGGCCCCAGTACATCCTACATAGACTGACACCCCACTCGTTCCATCCACCCTGGGTGAGCCACGGTACCATGGCACCAAACTCCAATTCCATACCCCCTCACGACATCACTCTTTTTTCCTACATTGGCAGCATTGGCACCGTCACTAAATAATTGTTTGGAGCTCGCAGCCTCTGGACTGCCACTTCGGATCACTGCTCACTTGGCTGCCCACGCCTCTCTCCCTCCACACACCCTTAGCCCCGTGAACAGATGCTCTTTACAGACAAGCTCCCCCCGCTCATGCGGGCCTAGTGAACCTCACAACTATCCCCCCCACCAGTATCCGCTGACAAGCCCCGCCGCCATTTCCAGCCCCGATCACGTGGTCAGACTGGTATACTTCATAACAGTCGCTGTCGTCCGAACAGGTCTCCACCCCTTCTTGACATAGCTCGCAAGCCTAGACCCACAAGGTTAAGATAGTGCAGCGCGCTAGCCTTATCTACTGTCTTCCCTCACCCCCCCTTCTTTACCTCTGCTCATCCCCTCTTGAACCTCCCCTTTGACACCAACTCCAACTACACTTAGGCACGCTTCCCTGACACCACTTAGAGACAACTAGCAGCCTCTCTGCCTACGTGACCGCATCCCTCTCAACCCGCCCTAAACTATCCTCTCCCCCTTCCTCCGATCCCCCTTCCTCTTTTTTCCAGCCATACTCCATCCCTTATTGCACCCAGTCATCTCCTTCTACACCTTACTCAATATCCCTCCTCCTCTCATATTTCATATCCATAACCACCACTCACCTGTCCTTGTAATCCCCTCGCTGCTACACCCTCCTCTCGCATCACCCCATAACCTCCCCACACAGCCCCCAGCGCATAGACACCCTGACGCTCCACAAACACCCTCGACAAACATGGCATCATGCACTGCCTTTCCTCCACACCCACTGTGAGTCCTTACGTGGAACGTGAATGGCCTCACCCACTACATAAAACAGTAAAAAATACTCACCTATCTCAAACGAAAAAAACCGACATTGAACTCCTACAGGAGACGCACCTCAATGCCTTGGAGTCTGATAAACTCCAACACAAATGGGTGGGCAGAGTGATACACAGTAGCGTAGCGGCGCCGCCCGCTCTTGGTGGGGGGAGGCAACCACAGAAATGCAGAGTTGCGATTCTTCTTAGCAAATCTATATCTTGGGGTTTAGTGAGGGTCTTCCCCATCTGAGATTGTATGGCGGGGATGGTCATTGCGGCGTCCCGTTGCTGGAGCTGTGCCACCAACAAGCACCCTGCTTTTTCCCCCTGTTCAAAATGTCTACCTTTGAGGCGTAGGAGAGTGTACTCGGCTTTGGAGGTGAAGAGGTTATTGAGGGCCATGCCTGCCATTTCTAGGCGGTGATGGTTGACTGGAATAGAGACAAGTGAGAGAGGCAATCTGGGATTCCATTTCGGTGCGGTAGAGGGAATCCTGTTTGTTAGCTACTGCTGCGTCTCTCATGAGCTGCCCATGGATGGTTGCTTTAGCTGCCACCCACTGAGTCCTATGGGAGTCCACAGACTCTTTGTTGGTTGCAAAGTAGGTGGAGAAGTGAGAACGCAGTAAATTCTTGCCCTGAGGGGAGCAATACCTCTGAATGTTAAAAAGCCAAGACTTGCGGCCAGGAGAGGTGAGGCCCATGTCTAGGGCTATCAGGACCGAGGAGTGGTCGGAGAGGGCGGCTTCCAATATGCAGGATTCACCTACAAGTGGAACCACTGGGTGGGATACAAGGAAGTAGTCCAGCCTGGCTTGGGTCCCATGCAACATATATGTGTATTCCTTGTCAGCTGGTGACAGAGTCACCAGTGGTCTACCAGACCATGATTCAGGGCTATGTCCCATACAGAGCCTTTGTCCAAGGGTCCTGTCCTGTCCTGTCCAGTACGGCGTTGTGGGCCCAATTCCAGTCGCCCCCTACAATGTATCTAGACGCTCCTATCTCTACAAGGAGCCAGTTAATTTGAAGGAAAAAGGAGTGCTTGGTCCCTTTGGGAGCATATACAGACCGCAATCACCGCTCTGTTGGAGGGGGGGCCCAAGGCGGCTGTCCTTTCGGCCTCTTGCAGGGCGGCGTATAAGGAATCGATTGCTTCTGCACTGGACCATTTGTAAAATTTTGCAGGAAAGCCGTCCTCTCCCGGCACCTTATGGTAGGGTAAGTTAGTAATGGCTGCCAGTATTTCATCCCTACCGATGTCCCCTTCAAGAAGTTCTCTGCTTTTATCTGCCAAGCGAGGAAGGTCGATGCCCTCAAGGTATGTGGATATCCGTTCCGCATTGGCCAGTGCTTCCGGCAGGGCCTTCATCTGTGGCGCTGCCCACCCCCGCCTGGCCGCTTCCAAACTCATGGCCCACTGCTCCTATGGTGGCATGGGCTTACCATTGGTAGAACACTATGCCTACGCACTACACCTCTCGCAGCTTGCCTATCTGCTCCCAGAGACATCAAACCCCCCAATGGGTGGCAACAGAAAGGTTGCTCCTTGGTCAAGATGGAGGCTTGGACCCTCTGTATGGGAGTCCCACCCCACTCACACCAGTCCCGCATCCTGTGCTGCAGGCCACATGCAAAGCATGGCACTGTGTGCATTGTCTTATGGGCGTCAACCATCATCTACACACCAAGGCGCCAATATGGGGCAATGACTGCTCAGAATAGACAAACAAACCCTTCACTGGCCTGTATGGAAAGCCTTGAACATGCGATCACTGGACCAGGTCATACTAGATGGTGACTTAAGGTCTTTCGCTCAACTGCAAGAGGAATTTGGACTACCCTCACAGCAGGCATGGTAATACCTGCAGCTGCAACACTGCCTGTGGCATTGCCTCAGCTCCTGACACTGGTATCTATTGGCCTCTCCGAAAGTGGGGTACTTATCGATGTGGGGGAGACACAAAGGTGTGATGTCTGGACTCTATAGCAACCTGACAAGTCACTTGTTCTCGCAACCCCTCCTACACAGCCTTTGAGCCAAGTGGCAACTGCTGCTACAATTCACGGCTGAGGATGAGGACTGGACAAAAATAGTAGAAGCCTGGATGGGGGAACCCAAGAGGCTCGACTAAAATTCTGCCTCTTCAAAACCTTTCATGATTGGGATTGGACCACGACGAAACTGCACAAAGCCTGCCTACTCTCCCTCACTCAAGATGCTGGAGGTGCCCGGACATGCTCTATGACCTTCCCCATATACTTTGTGAATGTCCTTCTA
Source organism: Calotriton arnoldi (assembly GCA_963921515.1). Lineage (NCBI taxonomy): Eukaryota > Metazoa > Chordata > Amphibia > Caudata > Salamandridae > Calotriton > Calotriton arnoldi. Next base: position 29,791 of record CAWUFW010018941.1, on the reverse strand, counting down.
TCCAATCTTTCTGGTCTTACATCGGAAACACCCTGGGGGACGCAATCCACCTTCACTTGCCCCTCCAGCCTCCAGTTATCCTTCTGCATGACACCAGAGGCATCCCAGACATCACGCGACCACAGTGCCACCTCCTTCACACAGCGCTAGCCACAGCCAAGCCCTGTATCCTCCGAAAATGGAGGTCACCCCCCAGGGTGTTTCCGATGTAAGACCAGAAAGATTGGATAGAAGGACATTCACAAAGTATATGGGGAAGGTCATAGAGCATGTCCGGGCCCCCTTCACAAGAGGATTGGATGGTGGCAATGATCCAAATGGCGTCCCACAAACGCGTTATTTACGGACTATAAGATCAGATGGAGGTATTCACACAGACATGGGCCCCATTTCTCAGAGAGACTACACACTAGCGCCCTACGGTTCTATATAGCCAACTTAAGTTGTCAGTCCGCCATCCATAGACAAGAGGGTTGTCCAGCACCCGGTACTCTTCCTCCTTTTTTCTTATTGCTTGCCTCCCCGTCTCTTTTCTCTCTTCTCTTTTCCCTCCCCTCTTCCCACTGCCCACCGCCCTCTCCCTCTACTCCAACCTGGATACCCCGCCAACCAGCACTCAGTCGCGTAGGCAGACACTTCTTGTTTCCTACCCCCTATCCACTGAGGTTGGCTATCACCCTCTTTTGAAAAGCTTATCTCTTAATTTTCCCTGTGGGAATGCATATTGCTCTGCCCTTTCTAGTAGGGCACCACTGCCATACTTATCTCTGTCGTGTAGTTCCTATATACCCTATACAGGATCTGCGCGTGTTGATAACATAAAATGTGGATCTGGTGGTTGACTGATTCCGTGCACCCCCACCAGGTATGTTAGCCTGTCTGTATCAGCTAGCTCACAGTGCCACTATAATCTCCTCTTACCAAGGAGAGAATAGATTCTGGCAACCTCAGAACATGACAACCCTGATCCCTCAGGATCGTGGAAACAATGTACTACTTTTCGACCAGTCACTCGTGCTCACTTAGTTTGTCTCAGAGAGATACACAGAATAAACAGGCTGGGTGTTTTCAATAAGAACTTATTGAACAGTTGTTATTCTAGTGTAGAATAGATGAGCTGCAACAACCGTTAGACAGTAGCAGAGATATATGATTAGAAGTACTACGAAAGTAAAGGGATGGTAAAGTTCTACCATCTTGCAATAATCATGAATACATACAAGTATGTAAAACACCTGATAAACAATGCATACTCCTACGATGCCTCCCTAACTAGATGTACCTAAATGTACCTAGCATCTGTGTAGGTGTTATGCCAAGAATCCCTCTAGGATCTAGTCAACCCCATTACCTGGGAATGAGAGAATATGGGACCCCTTCCTGGTCTCGACTTGGACACCCCGCGAGGGATGTTAGACCACTGCGAGCTGTAGCGTCTGCATGCAGGAACTTCAGCGTCTCTGGTCAGTGTGTCAGCCAGGATGTCTCGGTCTCCTCTGTCTTTCTAAACAAGATGTGATGTATATCTACCCATAGGTCTCCCCAGGGGTCCTACCTTGCTGTGTTACTGTGTCGGCCTAAAGGATGATGTCGGGCCTGAACTGTATACAGAGATATTATACAGGAGATGTTAGTCCTGCTGTTAGTCCTGCTGTGCTTCCAAGAAGCCTCATGCATAATGTATGAGATTCAAACTAGGGAAAAACCAGCGTTCTGAATGCAGTGTCGTATCTAGGTAAAAGGTAAGTCCTTAAGAAGCGTTATGTATGTAATGTAGGGAAGAATATAGGTGAAAGGTTGCAATGTTACCTGCGCCTATAGAGGGTACCTATATGGAATATAACACCCACTCCTCTTCCGACTGGACTGCATATGTAACTTATTACCGTACTACTAGCCTAACTAGATATTGGTACGCACAAAGTTTATAAAAACCTTTGTTTTGCTCAAATGTTTAAAACTTCTAAAAAATTTCAAAAAAACTTAAAAATGTTAAAAAGATTTTTTCAAGCCATAGCTCTAAAGTGTCCGTAGTTATAGTTCGAACCACTATAAGCATTAGAAAGCCATGTATGCCCAATACATGAAAGGAATGTCAATTTTGTTTCTGAGTTTCCAAATTTGAGCTTGTTTAAAAAAAGGGTGAATTTCTTCCAGCACACGACGAGCCAAATGAGTCAAATGTTTATGTGTACTGGCGCAACATTTTCGTTGCTTGCTCCCGCAGTAGACGGCCCCTGTAGCACCTCGCAGAGTACGTCAATTGAGCACAGATGATGTTCCACACTGTCCGCAGCCGGTGCTGGGGCAGCCTGTGCGCCGTCCAAAGCCTGGGTGTCAGAGGAGGAGCCGGTGTCCATACCAACATGTGCTTTTACTACCTGTGGTGGCTCAAGGAATGCCGCCATCAACATCGGAATACGCTGAGGACACTGCAGAACATGGGCCGTTATCAGGTCCAGCAAAGCATTTACGTCCGGTTGCGCACATGATGGGAGTGTCAAACAAAGGTCTAACATGCATTCTTCTCCGCAAAACAGGCATCGGAGGACAGGTAAGATGCAGTCAATCCAGACTGGTCTAAACGACAAGAACCAAGATGCACTTAGTTCTCTTAGGCGAGGCGTGCCTAGATGTTGGACCATGAGGTCACGGTATTTACGCTCCAGGAGTGCTTTTTCCATCTCCTTGGTGACTGGGACGTCCATTGCGTAGCAGATGGAAAACAATCAGGATACCTGCTACTATAAACAGGATGAGCGGAAGTCCTCCAAAGATGCTTCTGAATACGGAGTGTATGAAGTTTGGTATAACTCCAAGTACCGTCTGAAAGGTGCCCAGAAGTCCAAAACCTATGCTCTTAAATAGGTGGACTATGCCTGTCGTATCAGACATGTTAAAGATGCAATTTACCATTTCTGCGAAATGGAAAGGGCAGTTTGTATGGATAAGTGCCTGTATCTCTGCTGAAAACCTTGCGATCTGAAGATCAAAATTCTCTCGAGCGGAGGTTAAGGACACAGACTTCTGTAAAAGCATGGCTTTCATTCTGCTTAGAGTATCAAACGGTATTAAACAAACATTCAGTGAAGGCCATAATGGCGCCTCCTTGACTGTATGTGTCGGTGGAAACAATATTTGTATACAACAAGTAACCCTGGAGCTCACGGTTACCAGATATGCGATGCCCGGGAGCATTCCGCAGCAGCCTTGACAGTTCAGCATCAAGTAACTCCCATTGGAAAGTAGCCTGAATGCTGGAGTAATCACTGCAGCTGGGGCACCCCTCAAATGGCAGGACAAGTTCGCTACAGAACCATTACAAGCTCCTTGCAGCATTATATCCTGGCGTATGAGTGATCCACTTAAAGCGTTCTCACAGTTTGTACCGCTTAGAAACACTTCTCGATCCCCACTCCAGCATCAAAATCTGTATGGTAATTCCCATGATTCCTTAATGTATTCCTTACCCATTTCTTCATGTGTGCCTGCCTGCTTTTGTTCAAGGCAATACTGAAACTGAAAAGTAGTGACCGGTAGAGTTGTGTGGCCATGGATTAGCCATTCTGTGAACAGTGATTCTGCCACTGTAATGGCTAATCTATCCAGTTTTTTGATACACAGCATTGTATATTTTGCTCCCTTCTGTGCCATTTCTATCTATTTATCTGTTAGATTGTATTCAGAGAACAGAGACGTGCTGTTAATATAACGCCAAGGCACGTAGCCTGCACGCAAAGATTGCAGCGCCCAGCTTAACAACATAATATGACGTAATTGAGATTGCCCGTGTTGTAATATGGCCAAATCTTGTTCTAGTATGTCTATCGCAGAAGATACAAAGTTGCCTAAGGAATATATCCTGGAGGTCCATGTAGTTAACCCATTGTCTACCACTGCTAGAGATTTCTCTAGATTTATACGGTCTATTTCACGTAATCTCTCGGCGGCCTCTTGTTGGTATATTTTCCATATTTCATTGTAGACAGCATAAATGAAATGTTTCTGACGTGGCTTCCTGGGACCTAGTAAAAAGTCCCTGAGATCCACATCCTGTGACAGTAAGGATAAGTTATGTTTCACCTTTGTGAGTGTTGAGGTCTTTAGCCAATAAATGCACAACTTACCAACACTGTAGGATGTTCTCTCTGTACATAACGTGGATCTGGCCTATGGATACTGAACCCTTCGGTTTTACCCATGAATCTCGCCTGATAACTATTGGTGTCTGTGGGCCAAATCAACCATTTCTTCCAATCGGGATCTGATCTGTGGTATTGTATAATGTCATCTACTGTAATCTCTTTCGGTGATGTTATATTACCCTCGGTGTGTGATGGAGTCGGCAGCCGAAGTGTGTTCAAGTCTTTGTTCTTGGCTAGTCCAAGGCAAGACGTTTGTTGCACTGTCTCGTTCAAAAACATGATCTGTTGAGGGATAAGGCATGCTCTAAACAAAGCTTCAGTTCCCTGAACTTGCCATTCTCTAGTACCCCAGACTGATTTTAAGTCTATGGTGTCTTTCCATAAGTCGAACCTTGTTCAGACAAATGGGTAATAAAGAAAGCAGAGTAAATCTGTTTGGTGTTTGTTAACATATTTTTCTGTGCTGATATTGGTGCAACCTTATAATAATATGACGCTGGGTCAGACATAATAAACCCTGATAAATATGGAAACCTTTGTGTAAATGTTTTTGAACTGCCTTTCGGCGGTGTTGGACAATGTTCCCACTGGTGGTTAGTGAACACATTTCTAGGATTAGCAGATTTATGCAGAAAGGGATGACCATAGTGTTGATAACAATACATTGTTTCGAAATCTGATGTGCTTTCCAATGTTTCACTATTAGAAAATGCAGCAGATTTTTCCAAGTCTGACAACATGTTATTTACAGTTTCAAAGTCCCAATCATCAGAAAATGTACTTGAGGTAATGATATCACTCAACAATATTTTAAATAAATGAGGAATTCTTAAAAGTTCGGTCGGATCAAATATATCGAAATCGACCTTGTCCCAAACTATACCATCAGGTATAGGAACTGCTGTAATGTTCACTGATGACAAGTCTCTTTGTTCTCGATGACATGATTGATGTGGTTTTAAAATTAAATTCACCTTTTGGGCTGCAGAGCTTTGTCGAAGGTATTTTCCATTAACAAGCATGCTAAAAACTATTACTAAGCCTAACCAGAAAAGAATCACTGATGACATCACTGATGCCATCTCAAATACATCAATGATGACATAGAGTCCCTTTTTAATGAAACTGGCAAACATTTTTAAAAATGTGTGTAATGTTCCAGCTTTCAGACTTCACAATTCGTGTTGTCTTAGCCTAATTCCTTATATCCCACCATTGAGAATACTATCTTAGAATAATCTTCGCAGCTAAAATATACTAGTCTATCTTTCTTTCTATGAGATCTTTGGTTTTCTCTCAACATTAAATCACAGTTCTGTTATAAACTGTTAAAATGGTCTTTTGCAATAGGATCGAATGTACTGACACAAAAAGCCATTCAAATTGCATGCTTTTGTTTTTATGCTGGATGGACAGAAGAATTAAGAATTAAGTTTATTTTTTTCCTTGTTTTCACAGCTAATATGTCTGACTGGCTACTCTGCATCTGCAATGCTCCTGGTTTATGTGATTTCATTTGTATTTCGTAAAGGGCGAAATAACCCTGATTTCTGGGCCTGCATATTCCTGGTGGTAAGAAGAAATTTGCTTTCCCAAATATGTTTACTACTTAAAAGTCCATGCTTTAAAACGTCTGCTAGTTCACCGGTTTACATAATCTTTGAAGAGATCTATGTGTAAATTGCAAGTTACCCGTAAGATTTCTAACAAAATTGGTTGATTGTTTTCCATACATTGCACATACGTCTTAGTGTAAACATCAAATGACCATTTTTCATTTTAGTGAGCTGGTTTGGTGAGTTATTGCACCTACTGGCTACATCTATGTTTAACCTGTGTTTAACTACATTAGATGACTTGTGATTTTGATAAGTGACCTAGTATTTATACTGTAGTGAGCCTTCTATGACCTGTAGTAAACAAAATCCTACCTAAAGATCCAAGTGCCCTTCGTGTAATGCATTCAATTTGTGGTCTCTCCATCATCCAGAATACTAAAGAAAAAGGAGAAAACTTAACATTATTTAACATTTGGCCCCAAAAGGTATTGCTACTGTACTTAAGATTACACTACTCACTGCTGAAAACAAACCTCAACCTTAAACCGTGCCTCCAACCTCCGTGCTCATCTGACCCTCTATTGATCATGCCTACACGACCCTTACCTTACATTTGCTGCCTTTTTCACCACGTTGTTGTAGTATTCTTTTGGATGCAAATCAGTACCTGGCTGAATCGATGTTTCCCAATGAAACTATAATTACCATGTTTTTGCCTGGCTCTCAATGAACATAGCTATTGTGAATACCAGATTCTAAATGTAGTTATTCACTGCAATTATATAGCAATGGTTGGAAACACAAGTTGGTTCCCACTGTGGCAACATTATAAAATAATTCCAGCTTGCTCTGATAGGGCTCTCTGAGAGCCTGCCAGTGCAGCTCTGGCTCTCTACTCGAGTGGAAGCTTCGAGAAGGGAGGGGAGGGAAGGCACAGGGAGTGGCTAGTGTTGGTGACAGTAGAAAAGGTATATTTATTTTACATATGAAGCAGGGAGGAGAGGGTCCCTTACTTCTCCTCTGCCCCTTTGTAACAGCAGAATATGCACAGATGAGTGTGGGTATTCTACATAACATATAATTATAGATGGATAAAATAATGGAGATATTTTTCACCTCGTAGTTCAGAGTGACATCATAGACAACTTGAGCTTCATTCTATTTCTTTATTTGATGTCACTTAGAACTCTGTTGAAAAACATCTGGTATTCACTGTTACCTACCATGCATTTTCTATTGAAGCAGAATCAGTTATAATCTCTTCCAGGAATCTAAAGAACACTTGAATTGTAATTATTCAAAACATTTCAAAACACTTTAAAAAGAAACATGTCTTAATTTTAGATGTGAAAGCCATCCTTCCATCTCCAAAACGACCGGTTTAGAAAGTGTATTGATCCAATCCTCTAGGAAGGTGTATGTGAGAATATTTTTGTACACAAATAGCGTCTGAAATAAGTATAGTGTCTTAAACATCCTTTACAAAAATGTCCCATCGACAGCATATTTCCTATTATTAACTCGAACTGAAAGCTATCGTTATACACAATATATGGGATACAATATTTATGTCAGACTATATTTTGACAATGATATTCAGGTAGCACTCCTATTCAAGTTGGATGGTGATTACCTTTTTTAATTTTTTAGAATCAGCTTTTCTCTCAGTCTTATTCATTTCACCCCTAATATCTGCCAACTGCCTTTTGAAAAATATCCACCATTTTATTTTATTATCAGTTTTATATAGTGCAAACCAGACTTAAAAATTTGCTTTATTTAGGAGCAAGGTGCATATATACATGTGTGGGTATATGTATGTGGTAGACCTGTCATCCTTAGGGTGGTGTTCCCCCAACGTTTTGCATGCTTACCTCCACGTTTTGCTCTATCTTTTTGTTGGCCTTAGGAGTCTGAGCACTTTACCACCGCTAACAAGTGCTAAAGTGCATGTGCTTCTCCCCTAAAATATGGTGACATTTGTGAAATGAAATTAAATTAAATTAAATGATGGTTTTTATAGAGCGTGTGTTTGCCGTGGCGTCTTAGCGCTAGCTGTCGTTACTCTATGCATGGACGGTACTGATCGGCTACGATTTATGAGCGAATAACCTGGTTTTCAATGCCTTGCTGAACAGCTGCAAATTGGTTTGTTTCCTAAGACTAATGGGCATCGTGTTCCATAATTTCGGTGCCAAGTATAGAAAACTTCTGCCACCCCACTTTAACGCCTTTATCCTTGGGACCACCAGCAGAGAGGCTGATGCTGATCTAAGCTCTCGCTGTGGTGTATATCGCCTAACATGTTGGTTGAGGTAGGCTGACCCCGCTCCATGCAGAGTTTTATGCAAAATACACATGGATTTAAAAAGAATGCTTGCCTGGACTGGCAGCCAGTGCAGGTCTTGAATAGCTTGGCTTATCGAGCTGAATTTTGGAATTTTGAGGAGTAAACGGGCCGCCGCATTCTGTAGGGTCTGCAGCTTGCGTATTACGCTCCTCCTTGCGCCCAAGTAGAGAGCATTGCAGTAATCAACTTTGGAAAGTACCAGAGCCGTAATGACTGTCTTTCTGAGGGTCATGGGAATAAAAGGTAAAATCTTTCGAAGAACTTTCAGAGTAAAAAAGCATGAGGAGGTGATGTTATTTACCTGGTCAGATAGGGTGAGCTGGTCGTCTATCTTGACCCCGAGGTTTTTAACTTGTTTGACAGGCTGAGGGCAAGGCCCTGCTGCTTCCAGCCACCAGGTGGAGATCCAGATGGGAGTATCTCTTCCGAACATGACCACTTCGGTTTTTCCGGTGTTTAATTTCAGACAATTGTCCAGCATCCATGTAATAATCTGACTCATGCAGTTATTACATTTAAATGCCACTTCCTCAAGTTTGGATGTTAAGGAGACAAATATTTGCGTGTCGTCAGCATAACATACAACTTTAAGACCGTGGGAGCGTATGAGTTTGGCTAGTGGGGTGCCGTAAACATTGAACAAGGTAGGAGAAAGTGACGATCCCTGTGGGACCCCACAAGGCAAGGCATAGGGATGCGATTTATGTTCTTCCATCACCATGGATTGCTCTCTACCCATTAGGTATGATCGGAGAATATCAGAGGCTTTATTTACAATTCCTATCTCCGCCAGACGCTAAAAGAGAGTATGGTGATCAACCGTATCAAATGCGGCCGATAGGTCAAGTAAAATCAATATGGCCTTCCCCCCCCCATTAAGTTGGACACGTATGTCCTCTGTAGCTGCAATCAGTGCAGATTCCGTGCTATGGCGGGGACGAAAACCATGTTGGCTGAATCGAGTTTGTTGTTTGCCTCTATGAAAGCTAGTAATTCCTCATTTAGAGCTTTTTCCAAGATTTTAGAGGGAAATGGTAGGCATGAGATGGGCCGATAACTGCTGACCTCCATGGGATCTAGGGTTGGCTTTTTTAAGATGGGTCTAACCAGAGATTTTTTTCCAGGTGTCTGGAAAATGTCCTGCGAGCAGAATGTTATTAAGAAGAGGTGTTAATTTGTTTGCAAGTATACTGGGTGCCATATGAAAAACCATGGCAGGACAGGGGTCCAAAGGGGATCCCGACTTTGTCGACAGTATTAGCTTCTCTACTCTGTCCAATGTTAGAGTATGGCATTCCTGTAGGAAGACCTGTGTAGTTTCCTTGTCGTCATTAAGTCGGTATGATTCTTTTCCAGTTTTGCTGCTTGAAAACTCGTCGTAAACTTTGACTACTTTATCATAAAAGAAATCTGCGAGTTTGTTGCAGAACTGTCTAGTCGAACTGAACTGTTTGCTATTGCCAAAATGGGATAGATTAGGAACTGTCTTAAAGAGTTCTTTGGAGGTATTCTTGGAGGCCATAATTTTTTCAGTAAAGAAGCTAGATTTTGCTAAGACTATTGCCTCTTTATACTTTACTAGTGCCTCGTTGTACTGTAGTTTGTCATTATTAGAAAAGTCCTTCCTCCAAATTAATTCCTTAGCTCTGCATTTCTTTTTTAACTCTTTTAGCTCAACGGTATACCACGGAGCTGATGGTGCTCTCTTGCTGAGGTGTTTGTGAGTTTCAGGGGCTAATTTTTTTGCAGCTTGATCGATCCAGCTATTAAAATTTTGGGCTGCTAAGTCTGGGTCGGTATCTATATGGGGATCATGGGACTGTAACGGAGTTTCTAAGTCAGGGATAGTTATTTGCCTCCAAAGGCGTACTACACCTGTCCTGTTTTTCTTCTGTTCTCTGGTGATTGACTCTGTCAGAAGTAAATCGAAGAATATAGCCCTGTGATCAGTCCAAGTTAATGGCAGCGTGCTCCTGAATTTTATCTGTGGGTAATTTGTAAAAGTACCGTCTAGGGTATGATTCCCCTTATGGGTGGGCTCCGTGACAATTTGTTTAAGGTCTAAACTTTTTAGCACGTCTACTAATTTATTTGTGTCACAGCTTTCGATGGACTCTAAGTGAAAGTTGAGGCCCCCTAGTATGGAAAAGTTGGAGTACCCTGATTGGCATATTTATTTTACTTATAAGTCCCATGTAAAGTAGTATAATATATATCCAGGGGCTGTAATCTAAGTGCTACTAGTGGGTCTGCAGCACTGATTGTGCCACCCACACAAGTAGGCTTTCAAACCTGTCTCAGACCTGCCACTGCAGTGCCTCTGTGTGCAGTTTACTGCCACTTCGACTTGGTATTCAAAGCCACTTGTCAATCCTTAAACTCCTCTTTTATTATACGTTGGTCGCAACTAAGGTGGGCCCTAGGCAGCACCAAATGGCAGATTGCCGTGTAAGTAAAAGGTAGGACATGTACTTTTAAGTTTTACGTGTCTTGATAGTGACAAACAGGTAAATCTGTTGGCTTGGCATTTAAAACCGTTTGTCAAGCCTTAAACTCCTCTTTTATTACACATACATCACTGCTAAGGTAGCCCTAGGTAGCCCATCAGCAAGGGTGCTGTGTTAGTAAAAGCTAGGACATGTACTTTTAGGTGTAGCATGTCCTGGTAGTGACAAACATCCAAATTTGTTTTTCACTACTGTGAGGCCCACTCCTCTCATAGGCTAGCATTGGGAATTCTTTAAAACACTTTTAAGCTGTAATTCCTGATTCGAAAGGAGTAGGTAAATCATGTTTCATCTCTTTGGTAATGATAAATACTCTTTAGTGGTAAAGGTGGATTTGACATTACTATTTTAGAAATGCCTCTTTTAGAAAGTGGACATTTCTCTGCTCCTAACTTTTCTCTGTGTGTCTGCAGCCTGTCTCCAATATACGTCTGGGCTGGGTCACAGCTAGACTTTGTGCATTCCCTCTAGACAGCCACAAACACAGGAAGAGTGGATGTAACATGGGACTCATCTGCATTCATCTGCATTCTGATAGCTTTCCTGGCCTGGAAGGGGGAGAGGGGGCTCACACTTACACCTCAATAGCCTGTGGCTTGTCCTCACACAAAGGACTGATTACTCCCCACAGATAGCCTGGCAGACAGGGCTGGGATGAAAGGGGCCTTTGCACATTAAGGAGCTGCTTTGAAGTCACCCCCCATTTCAAAGCCAAATCTGGGTATAAGTACTGGAGGTAGTGGTCCTACCCAGTCAGTATACTGCTGGACCTGGGAAGAACTCTGCTGGAGTAAAGACTGCTGTTCTGTAAGGATTTCCACTTTGCCTTTACTGGCTGCTCTGAGGACATGATTCTCTGCTTTGCTGAGCTGCCCTGCTGCCTGTTGATCTCTGCCCTGCTGAGGACAAGGACTGGACCCATCTCACTTGAGCCCAGAGTGACTCCAAGGGCTTGCCTCCTGTTTTCAAAAAGTCTCACAAAGACACAAAGGACTTCTTGCAACTCTCCTGGTGCCACTGAACTCTGGCATCTGTGAGGTGTACCCTTGCCTGAGGTGCCCTCTCCAGTCCTGTGCCTCAAAAGTGGGTTCTGCAGCTGTTTTCCACAAAAAACGATGCATCGTCACCACTGCGCCAGTCAGAACCGACGTATTGCCCTTCGATGTAGAGGCTGTTCGACAACAGTGGATCCACAGCCTGCACAGCCCGACGATGATGCTCTGTGCAGCTCGATGGCAAAGCCATTTCCTGTATTTCATTTAAGCTGGGCAATGACACAGTGCCCAACTGCATGGAAAAGATCGGCGCATCATGCCCCCAACCTCAACTCTTTGCTTCATACTTCATACAAGGTACTTTTTCAGCGGATCCTGTGTGAGTTCAGTAGCTGGCCTGTCCTCCGTGGTCAGCCTTTACTTTGGATTTGCACTGGTCTTTCGTGACCCCAAGTAACCTTTTGACCCCTATTGACTTGTAAGCACTGTTTTTGCATTTAATCTTTAAAAAATCATATCTTGACTTCTACTGATTGGAGTTTTGTTGTTTTGGTCTTGTTTTACTGGGATAAATATTCTCAACCTGTGTGGAGTTTTCATTGTGTTATTGTGTGTGTATGTGTTGCACACATACTTTATACATTGCCTCTTAAGGTAAGCCTGCCTGCTCTGTGCCAAGTCACCAAAGGGTGAGCACATGTTAATTTCAAGTGTGTATCTAGCTTACCCTGATTAGGGATGTTGTCGCTACTTGGACTGGGAGCAAGCCTCTACCAACTAGAGACCCAATTTCTAACACTATGTATATGCAACATGCACTTACATATGAACAATATTTTCACTTATAAACAAATAACAGGCATAGAACAACAGGAAGAGAAAGTTATACAAATATACTTCTGTCAATAAAACATTGTGGGATAGAATTGAGACAGTAATCAACAAAAACCGTGTATTAATGATGAGATGGGTAGGTTTGGGTTTTATAATTCAAAGGAGAATCTCAGTTGTGTCGACCACTTATCAGAGGAGGTGACGTTTGAACAGCCGGGCCTTTAGTTTTTATATGAAGGAGTCGGATGGAGATAGTATTCTAGGTGCTGGTGGAATGGAATTCCATACATAATGTACTCTTCTGGAGAAAGATTACTTAAGTGATTTTTCTTTCCAGGTTGCACAACAAGAGGGTTCCAATCTCTAGACATGCCCAGTTGCCATTGGGGCTGGTTTGAAATTCCTGTGTCTAGAGCTTTATGTGTGATGCAGGCTAATTTATAAAGGCATGGTTTCAAAATGTGAAGACATTTAATGCATTGCAGTGGTGGCATTAGGGGGCAAGAAGAGAAAAAAGACCAGTTATTTGGAGGGTTCAACCCAAATATCTAGTATTTGCCAAGCGTATCCAAAATAAGCAACGAACCAAATGCCGTGTGTGACATATTCACCACTCCTAGCATAATTATATGTCCCAAAAATACAAAGGGGCCGATTCCGATCTCGGTCGGAGGCGCACCCAACACCATTCGGTCGGGAAAAAAGCCATGCGAAAGCCTGTTTCCCGACCGATCCGTACAGCACACCGAACGAGTAACTACGATGCGCACAACAGCAAAGAATCCGGCCGAGCCGTACTCACCCAAACCAGGACCTGTTCCCCGACCGAGGCGAATCCGGAAACGCTGAATCGAGTCGCACGTAAGGGAAAATGCAGCTCTGTCTGGCCGAACAAGTACGATGCGCTTTCCGTACGCGCCGAACCCGTCGCTACGCACGGCACGTCAAAGCATCCGGGAGAGGCGCACATAAACTCCGATTCGCGCCACAACACGATCCACGGCTCCGAGACGAACACGCCAGCGACGAGGACGACGCGAAGCGACGAGGCGAAGCGACGAGGACGACGCGAAGCAACGAGAAGGACGAACGACACGAACCAACCATGAATCCCTTCGTCCCGATCATACCAATATTCTACATTTACTACCGGAACAGGCACGGACGCGTACGGCGCAGAAGGTAAGCCAGACACCAACCACAAAACACATACAACACGTACACGACACATCACACACACACAGAGGGATGCAGAATATACTTACACCAGCAACAGCAGCACCATAGGGGTGGGATGCCCATCACCAATGCCACATATGCACACAGGGGCCTGAATGCGCACCACCACCCCTACGCAGGGGGCAGGATGCCTACCACTACTACCACCCTTACCCAGGGGGCAGGATGCCTACCACTACTACCACCCTTACCCAGGGGGCAGGATGCCTATCACTACTACCACCCTCACCCAGGGGGGGCTGGATGCCTACCACCACCCAAAGCCAGGGTGGGCAGGATGCCTACCACTACTACCACCCTTACCCAGGGGGGCAGGATGCCTACCACTACTACCACCCTTACCCAGGGAGGGGCAGGATGCCTACCACTACTACCACCCTTAGCCAGGGGGGGCTGGATGCCTACCACTACTACCACCCTTACCCAGGGGGGGCAGGATGCCTACCACTATTACCACCCTTTGCCAGGGGGGCATGATGCCTACCACTACTACCACCCTTACCCAGGGGGGGCTGAATGCCTACCACTACTACCACCCTTAGCCAGGGGGCTGGATGCCTACCACTACTACCACCCTCACCCAGGGGGGCTGGATGCCTAACACTACTACCACCCTTACCCAGGGGCTGGATGCCTACCACCACCCTTAGCCAGGGTGGGCAGGATGCCTACCACTACTACCACCCTTACCCAGGGGGCTGGATGCCTACCACTACTACCACCCTCACCCAGGGGGCTGGATGCCTACCACTACTACCACCCTTAGCCAGGGGGCTGGATGCCTACCACTACTACCACCCCCACTCATAGGAAGGACAATGCATGACACAACCAGCACACCACAACCTAGGGAATGCAAGAAGAAGACATCCCCCAACACCATGACAAGCGTGTGTAGACTGTGTCAAATGCCTACAACACCGAACATGACTTTGAACATACAATGTGACCCCCTAGCACATGTGCCACACATATATGTGTGTGGCACCCACAATGCAAGCAGGCCATGACCATTGTGGCAATGGGGTCCAAACCCCCATCATCACAGTGACCAAAATGTAAGTGTGGGGTCCATAGCTGAAGCACACTTTGAACATTGTGGCAATGGGGTCCAAACCCCCATCATCACAGTGACCAAAAGGTAAGTGTGGGGTCCATAGCTGAAGCACACTTTGAGCATTGTGGCAATGGGTTCCAAACCCCCATCATCACAGTGACCAAAATGTAAGTGTGGGGTCCATAGCTGAAGCACACTTTGAACATTGTGGCAATGGGGTCCAAACCCCCATCATCACAGTGATCAAAAGGTAAGTGTGGGGTCCATAGCTGAAGCACACTTTGAGCATTGTGGCAATGGGTTCCAAACCCCCATCATCACAGTGACCAAAATGTAAGTGTGGGGTCCATAGCTGAAGCACATTTCGAACATTGTGGCAATGGGGTCCAAACCCCCATCATCACAGTGACCAAAATGTAAGTGTGGGGTCCATAGCTGAAGCACACTTTGAACATTGTGGCAATGGGGTCCAAACCCCCATCATCACAGTGACCAAAAGGTAAGTGTGGGGTCCATAGCTGAAGCACACTTTGAGCATTGTGGCAAAGGGTTCCAAACCCCCATCATCACAGTGACCAAAATGTAAGTGTGGGGTCCACAGCTGAAGCACATTTCGAACATTGTGGCAATGGGGTCCAAACCCCCATCATCACAGTGACCAAAAGGTAAGTGTTGACAAAGAAAGAGGTGCAACTGCCAAACTGCATGGATGATTCCTGGTCACAGAACAACAAACACATCAGTGGCAAAGTAGTGTATGTGTCCCATTGCAACATAAATTGGGGGAGCCAAATCCTGCAGTGCAAATAAGACATACCTTTGGCCATGTGCAGACAAACAACACCCATGGGGGCTCACACCGTCAACAATCATCAATGACACAATGACAGAAGTGACCATCAGAATGCAGACCCACATATTTGCACCAATGGGCACACACATGCAGATACCCTGTGGAGACTGCAGATGTGAGGTGAACAGATACCATACCATGGCAGCAATGGGACACACAAACCATGATCATTGTGCTGACCGATGACCTAGGAGTCCCAGGGACAGCAGGGGAAACCCACAAAACTACATACAGCCAATGGCACACCCAAGATATGCCAATGCAGTGGTGCAGATGCACAAACACAAACAGGCAGACCCACACTGCACATCATACACAACAGGTGAGGGGGGTGCCAGTGTCCCCAGGCAACCACACAACACATGAGGAGACCTGAATACCAATCATACAGATGTGCATACAGTGCCACACAAAGGTAACTCATGGATCCAAATCCCCTATGTGGGCAAGCAGGCATTGTCAGATGAGAGGGAGCACAAATCACACATGTCACACAGGCATGTAGGGACAGCAACTGACACAGCAAGACACAGACACACCACAGCACCACCCCCAGGGCCCCCACAATGTGGTGACCCTGGGCTGCATTACAATCCCACTGTGATGACAAAGCTAAATGTGGTTCACACTGTGAACCACAGTCATGTGTCCTGAGCAACTAACTACCATCACACCTACACAAGCACAAATCAAACAGCATGGCCAGTAAGCCAAGGCCAACATGGAGGCAGGGGCCTAGCCGGGCAACAACTCCCATCTGCACACACTCAACACCACACCCCTCGACCTCCAACAATGTGCAGCAGTGAAGCACACATGCACTGGTGACATTGCACATGCACCCATGACTATTCCAGGGTGGTGGGTGGGAACCAAGGTGCAGAAACACATCACACATGGACACTCAACAAGAATCCTGAATGTCTGACACACTGCACACTACACTGTACATGGACATGACGGCAATACCACACCAACCAATGGGATCCCAGCCACAGTCACACACCAATGAAGAAGCCAAGGTCACCCACAAAGAACACACATAGACAACAACCAACATTGCAGCCCGGACCCTGAGGAGTGCCAGCAGTCACACACACAACGTGTCACAATCACTGAAAGATAACACAAACTGGAAATCACATGACAGGGGCAAACAACAAGTGCCAAGGGGAAACCTGACTGTGACCCATCTGCGTCTGCACACAAACTCAGCCCTGACAGCAAACACACCTATGGGTGACACCCTGATGACCAGTAATGTGCCATGCACCCACATCACAGAGAACCCAGGGAGAAGACTTTGGGGGAACATAGCTCAACTCAGCTAGCATCACAAACAGGTACAACACTAGGGATCACAGCATGCACAGCTAAACGGAAGTGAACACACAGACATGCACATACAACACACACCTTGGGCGCAGGCAATGTCACAGGAGTACACACTGCCATGAGGGGACTCCACTCCTGTGTGAGGAAAGCTGTGCCATATGTTGCCTCAGTAGGGCCCCATCATGTCAGCTGAGCACTTGGTCACACAATCAACAATTAGCACCAAATGAGGGCTCCCGTCACATCAGCCTGGTCATGGAAGTGCCAACGGAATCATCAGCACAGATCCAACACACTTGTATAGCAATGTTGCACTGACAACACAGATGAGTCCTTCCCCATTGATGCCCAAACCTGCATGTCCACTGGAGATGGCCACACGGTCAGGGAAGTAGACGAATTGAACAATGGCAGGCACAACAGATGTGCAGGGGTGGAAGCCACAGATGTGAAATTGCCACTCTAAGTAGGAAATCCCATTGCCAAATACTGAACACATGACACCCTCAGATGCTGCTATGGATGACATGGATACACCACACGATAGGACACATTCCCCTGGACCACATGGGTTCCTGGACAGTAACACTTCATTATCATGAGACCAAATATCACCATCACTGCAGCAAGGGCATGGTTAGCATCATCAACATCATGTACATCAGAAGCAAAAGCACTAGAGAACAGAAAGTTGCTTTATTCAGCATATGTGGCATTAAAAGTAGAAGTCCGGTAGAACATAAACAAAGGCCAATGGCCAGTCCATCAACAAAGTCACAAGTGGGTGACAGTGGCAGATGCCACCCTACACATGCCTGCACAAAACCAGGGACAATCCACTAGGAGGGGCAACCGGGGGTAGGCCAGGCACCGCAGGGACAGGATCAGGGCTCACCAGGAGGAAGCAGGGAAGGGGTGGTGGGTGCTGGAGAGCCACTGACAACTGCAGTGGAGGTGTCTGACATGGTGTGTGCCGGCACAACTGGGGGCATGGCTCAGATGTTGTGGGTGCCGGCACGACTGCAGTGGACCCTGCAGATGGAGTGGACAGGTCCGCCACTGCAGTGCCCAAGTCAGACAGGGTGGTAGTGGACTCCACTGCAGTGCCTACCACCAGGGGAGGAGAATGGGGAACAGGCAAGGTGGGCTGGACAGAGGGGAGGACACCCTCACCACATCAGTGGCACAGACAAGCGCAGCGGGGGTGTGGTGCCGGGAGAGCAAGTGGCAGGGGGAGAAGGCCGGAGCCTCTTGGGGATGGTATATCTGTGGGTGGGGGAACCTGGGGCAGGGTGTGGTGGGGGCACCTGTGGAGTGGGGGCCTGAGGGATGGAGGAAGGAGACCTGGTGCTTCAGCTGCAGGGCGGCGGCGGGGTCTTGCTCTTACCACTCCGGGGGACTTGCGGGTGGGGGCCTCAGTCTGTCTGTGCCTGGGGGAGGGTGTCCGGGGGCGAGGGGCACTCTGCTCCAGGTGGGGGGGCTTCCTCTTCACCCTGGATGCTGGAGTAGCTGGATCGGAGGGGAAGAGGCCGAGGTCACTGAGGAAGAGGCGCTGGGTCTTTGGGGTTGCAGGTGAGGCAAGGGAGGGTGCTTTGGAGGGAGAGGCAACTGAGGACTGCGCAGTGCCCATGGATGCGTGTGTGTGTACCAGGGCCCCATCCCCTGTGAGTCTGGTTTCAGTCCCCTGACTGTGCGTGCGGGGGCGTTTTGTTTGTGGTGTGTGTGTCTGTGTGCTGGACGTGTGTGTGCTGGTGTGTGCCTGTGCCGGTGTGTGTGTGCTTGGGACGGGTAAGGTGCTGGGGAGTGTGGATGGAGCAGAGGCAGGAGGGGTGAGGGACTGTCTGAGGAGGGACACTGCTGCCGTCAGGGAGGAGTCCATGGACCTATTGCCCCTCTGTAGGTCAGACATGCCCGATGAGATGCCCTCCATGAACGACACCAGCTGAGTCAACAGTGCGGTGTGCGCATGGAGGACACTCAGCATGGCTGTCTGCCCTACATGGAGCTGGCGAAGGAGGTACACAGACTCCTCACTCAGGGCAGCAGGGGACACAGGGGCAGGGGTGCGGTGCCTGGCCCAAAGGAGACACGCTCCCGAACATGGGAGCCTCCACGGACCTGGGGAATGGGAGCCGATGGGAGGGCGGTGGTGGTGCTGGTGGTGGCGGGGACAGCAACACTAGCTGGGGTGTGGTGGCTGCTGACACCCGCCTCCACAAGGGAGTCATCCTCCGAGTTGCTCTGGTCCTCAGCTGAGGTGGATGGTGCTAAGGACTCCTCGGTGTGGCTCCCCTCGCCCTCCGTGCCACTGGGTCCCTCCGACCACTCCTCGGCTGCTGACCCAGTCTGGCTCTCTGGCTCCTCCTGGTCCGTGGAGCTGTCCCCTTCCGTGGCCATGGATGTATCTGCAAACAATGGGGAAACAGACAGACATCAGTCACCTGCACCAAACGCACACACCACTGTGAGCACAGCACATTACAGAGCAAGCCCTGGCATCATTAGTTGTACATTGCTAAAAGTGCCCTAACTGAACAGGAGAAGCCAATTGTCAGTCTGATGCCAAGCATGGCACTCACATCCCACATGGCCTTGCACCCATCTGTCTGGTGTCTGTTGGATTGTAACACCCCAGTGTGGACACATGCACCAAGTACACAGTAGTTGGACAGTGCAGAGGACACGGTGTGGCATGTGGACATGCACACATCACAGCTCTTGCCACTGAGTCAGTACAGGTTTCCGGATGAAAGGGATGCCCAGAGTCAAATAGGAAATGCATGTGATGCATACCAGCGACAGACACCATGATGCACCCATGTCCTGATAGCCATCGCCACAATGGTGTGCATGTAGCACATGTCACTCCCCTGCAGGACCACCAATAAGTTGACACATGCCATGGCAGAGGCATGACTGCTAAGTCATACATCACTGTCTCAGTGATGTATGACTTGGCAGCCAGACAACAACACTATGCACTGTGTCACAATAGTAGGTCATGGGGAATGCAAGTCCTGGAGCTGCACAAGTGCACATGTACATCCCCCACACAACACATCATCTTAACCCTCATCTGTCCAGGTCATACCGATTGGACATATGGGAGACCTGTGACACTACCCTCTGAACCTGAGCCCCTCACAATTTGCTGTGAATGGGGAACAGCTGCCTGAACTTCACATTCGCATACCCCAGTCTGCATGGGCAGCTGATCAAACACCTATGTGACACACAAGTATCGTCTCCTATGGTCACATCTCCAGGGGCATGCTGAGCCCCTACCAAGAAACACCCCAGCAGTCCTGGCAACTAATCCACAGCACACTGACACAGAGGCAGACACCTGAGGGCTCAAATCACTGTGCACAATGTGTCAGCTGATACACGGGAGTGGGAGTACAGAGTGCATTGCATGGCCTGGAGTAGGCATGACTGTCCTGCTCCACATGAATGAGGGATGTGCCCTGGACAGTGGATAGCTGGCTATGTATGTGTGACACACGTAATCTGCACACTCCTGGGGCCCAAACATTGTTCCCACCCGCTGCATGGCGTGTGCCACACACCCCAGGCACATGTGGTGGCTCAGCTCAGCAAGTGGACCGCATATCAAAGCAACACGCAGATCACATGTCCGAACACAGGCGTTGTGTGAACAATGGACCCACCCATGATGCCCACAACAGAGTTAGGGAAACAGATGCTGTCCCCCACCTTTAGTGAAGCAAACTGCAAGGACACAGTCCCAAGTGACACAATTCCCTGAATGTAAGGGCCACACCTGGGTATCAGATGAGCAGTGGGCAGTGCACAATAGAGGGACATGGCTCCTGGACAACATGACTGCTGCACTGTGGCAGTTGAACCAGGCCAGAGGAGGGCACAAAGCATGTAATACAGAGTTCACAGTGCAGTCTTTGACTCACCCCCTCCTTGCTGCTGTCTGGCCTTCAGCTGCCCATCCAGGTCTGGAAACACCACCGCCAGGATCTGGAGCATGTGGGGGTCAGGGTCCGTGTTCCGCCCCTCCTGCGAGGAGGTGACAGCTTCAGCTGGACCCGTGCAATCCTCCGGGTCCGGCCCCGAAGGTCCTGCCACCTCTTCTGGCAGTTGCGGATCCGGCGCTTGTAGACCCCCACGGACCGGACGGCCCGGACGATGTCCTTCCAGATCTCCTGCTTCCGATGGGCATTAACCTGTCAGGATGACAAAGTGAAAAGGCCATTACTACACATGCAACATATCCATGCATGACACAGTTGTATATACATGTCTCAATCACAGGGGCACATGATGTACACAGGCAGTGCAAAGCTGCCCATGGACAGTTTGCCAGACGTCACTACATGGTATCATTGCATGGGAAGTAGAACCTTGTTCAAATGCACTGTCACTGCACCATACCTGTCCAGTGCATGTCACTACACACTATGGGGGTGACAACTACTCAGTGAGCCTGCTAGCCAGTGGCGTGCAGACTTCCAGCCTTGCTAGTCAGACAAAATGCACATTCAGAAAGGCAGTGCACAGAACACTCACCTGCTCCCCTGGTGTCCCATACAGCTTGCTGTACTGTGGAAGTAGGCTGTCCAGCAGGGCCTGGTTCTCTTCAAGGCTGAAGGCTGGGGCTCTCTCCACAGTACGTGCCATTGCAGGGTCCAGAGGGGCAGATACAGCAGCAGTGCAGTGGCAGATGTCGTCCTGGAGCATGTAGTGCAGGCAAGTGAGCTCTCAGGGGAACAGCCAGCAATATATATGTGCTGGAGAGGCAGATACTGTCCCTTGTGCCCGAAGTGATAGGTCCAAGTCGTTTGCATCTTCTGAATCTGGCCAATCCATGGAATAGCAGCACCAAAACACGCCCACAGCATCCTTCAAATCTTCAACTTCATGACATACATGATTTTGCAACATTGTTGTGGGTGACCAACTGATTTTCCAGCAACCGACTCGTTCGAAATTCGAAAACGCGTCCGTTGCCAGGCAAGCCCATTGTCAATGGGTGCGCACCGATCGGTCCATTGCGGTACAACGCGTACAGGGGTACAACGCGCACCCGCACACATTGAATGCAATGGGCCGGCCGGAGGCACCGATCGGTCCATTGCAGTACAACGCGTACAGGGGTACAACGCGTACCCGCACACATTGAATGCAATGGGCCGGCCGGAGGCACCGATCGGTCCATTGCAGTACAACGCGTACAGGGGTATTAACGCGTACCCGCGCACATTGAATACAATGGGCCTGCCGGAGGCACCGATCGGTCCATTGCAGTTCAACGCGTACAGGGTACAACGCGTACAGGGGTACAACGCGTACCCGCACACATTGAATGCAATGGGCCGGCCGGAGGCACCGATCGGTCCATTGCAGTTCAACGCGTACAGGGGTACAACGCGTACAGGGGTACAACGCGTACCGCACACATAGAATGCAATGGGCCGGCCGGAGGCACCGATCGGTCCATTGCAGTACAACGCGCACAGGGGTACAACGCGTGCACCGCACACATTGAATGCAATGGGCCGGCCGGAGGCACCGATCGGTCCATTGCAGTACAACGCGTACAGGGGTACAACGCGTACCCGCACACATTGAATGCAATGGGCCGGCCGGAGGCACCGATCGGTCCATTGCAGTTCAACGCGTACAGGGGTACAACGTGTACAGGGGTACAACGCGTACCCGCACACATAGAATGCAATGGGCCGGCCGGAGGCACCGATCGGTCCATTGCAGTACAACGCGTACAGGGGTACAACGCGTACCCGCACACATTGAATGCAATGGGCCGGCCGGAGGCACCGATCGGTCCATTGCAGTACAACGCGTACAGGGGTACAACGCGTACCGCACACATTGAATGCAATGGGCCGGCCGGAGGCACCGATCGGTCCATTGCAGTTCAACGCGTACAGGGGTACAACGCGTACAGGGGTACAACGCTGTACCCGCACACATTGAATGCAATGGGCCGGCCGGAGGCACCGATCGGTCCATTGCAGTTCAACGCGTACAGGGGTACAACGCGTACAGGGGCACAACGCGTACCCGCACACATTGAATGCAATGGGCCGGCCGGGGGGACCGATCGGTCCATTGCAGTACAACGCATCACTGTACATGTGACTGGCATATGTCAGCATGCGTGTCTCAGATGGACATATGCCAGCCACAGATAGCTCCCAGGGAGTGAGGGGCACACCTACATCACGACAGCCTGTCCAAACTTTATCATAAGGCATGTAAGGCTGCATTTCCTATTGTGTGTATGTTGGTGTACATGTTGTCCTGTGGGTGTCACCTTTGGGCAGCCACCCCAGGCTGTGCACGTGTTCATGGGGACAGGATCCTGGGTGTTACGTGTACATGACCACTGTGATGTGCAACTGTTCATATCTGTGCATGTGCCATGGTCACATTTCACGGTGGTGTATGTGTATGTCATGTCACATACCCCGTGAGTCCCATGTGGGACGGTATGTTTGAGCCAGGGTGTCCCAGTGGCACAATAGTGATGGTCCTCCACAGTCTTTGTGCATGTAGTGTTTACAATGTCTCTGATTTCATGTGCACAATGGGAGACAGTCTCCACATCCAGGTTGTGTGTGCATGGACTTTGATGTTGTGCGTGTGTGTGTCACAGACGTCCATGTCTGTCCTGCCGTGGCAAGTGGGGCCACTACCTGTGGGGGTCATGGTTGTTTTGCTGTGGTGTATACATGATACTCCATGTAATGCCAGTGTCCATGTGGCAATACAGGGTCCCTGGGAATGTACCTGTCGTTGAGCTGTGGTGCCTGGGGCACATCTGTCCTCACATGTCACTGTGGGGGTGATTGTGACACGGCAGCAGGAGATGGGAACTGTGACACGGCCTCATGATATCCAATGGGCCAACCTGGGACTAATTGATGCCACCTGTTGGACCGTGTTGACAGATGTTGGCCATGTATGTACCATACATGTCCTTCCGGAACTGCGCACTTCATGTAGTTGTGCCTCATAATGATGTATGTTGGGATCTTGAGTGTGTTCAATGCCGCATATGTGGGGTGACTGACAATCTTGCTTACTTCTCCTCTGCACTGCAGGGCTCCTGCTGTCCATCGACCATTCCCAGACCTGGCAACGATGGTGGAACGGGACAGCATCCGATGGTACCGCTTCACCAGGCAGCTGATTGAGGATTTGGCAGTGCAGTTGTCCCCACATTTGCAGCCTGGCCGGCCGTATCCTACAGCGCTGACCCCCAAGGTGAAGGTGATGGCAGCCCTACACTTCTTTGCCACCGGTACCTTCCAACATACTGTGGCGACTGCTGGTGGGATGTCACAGACCATGTTGAGCCGTGTGCTCCGCGATGTTTTGGCGGCAATGTTGCTATTCCTGAACCGGTACATCTATTTCCCTAGACTGCGACGACTCACTGACGTGAAGAGTGACTGTTATGCCCTGGGGAGGATGCCGCATGTCATTGGCTCCATTGATGGGACACATGTGGCTTTGGTACCACCACAGGCCCAGGAGCAGGCCTACAGGAACCGCAAGCACTACCACTCGGTCAATGCACTGGTGGTGTGTCTTGCAGACATGACCATCACACACGTGTGTGCCCGTTTCCCTGGTTCAGCACACAATGCCTTTGTGATGAGGAGTAGTCGCATCCCCAGGATGATGGCACAGATGCAGAACCAGCGTGCCTGGCTTGTCGGTGTGTACTGACTTTGTGCCATTGTGTGTGATCTGATCTGTAGTA
Organism: Calotriton arnoldi; assembly: GCA_963921515.1. NCBI lineage: Eukaryota > Metazoa > Chordata > Amphibia > Caudata > Salamandridae > Calotriton > Calotriton arnoldi. Next base: position 5,152 of record CAWUFW010018941.1, on the reverse strand, counting down.
TTCCGCCCACTTTTCCAGGTCAGCTAATGTGCACTTGTCTGTCCGTAGGTGACTCGGGATACCCCAACATGCTGTGGTTGCTGACACCCCTCAGGAACCCTGTGACACCAGCCCAGATGCGCTACAATGAGGCACATGGTCGGACCAGGAGAGTGATTGAGCGGACATTTGGTCTCCTGAAGAGCCGCTTCCGCTGCCTGGACAAGACCGGAGGGTCCCTCCCATATGCCCCTGCAAAACTGTGCAAGATTATCATTGTCTGCTGCATGCTCTACAACCTGGCAGTGCGGAAGGAGTTGCCTCTCATCCAGGATGACAATGACCAACATCCGCCACCTGTGGAGGATCCTGGCCTGGACCACGATGCCAGTGACGATGATGATGATGATGATGTCCGCACACAGCTCATCACCAACTTCTTTAGCTGAATGTGAGTATCCTGAGGTGTCATGTCAATGATGTGAGTTGGCATGATGTGTGGGTGGTGCTCTGGTGCTGTTGGAGTGTGTCCATGGGCTACTTGACTGGATGTGTGTTGCGATGTGTGCTAACAGGTGGGCTGTACTCCCCAACAGTGTTGACATGCTAACTTGGTTCTGGGTGGGTATCTTGTAACATGTATTGTGCATGAGTTTTGCTGTTCTGTCCTGTACTCCATTGCTTTTGACTGTGTGTCATTTGTGTCCTTCACAGGGTACTTTCAGATTCGTTTGGTCAACTGTGTCCACCGACGACGTGATTGCACTTCCAGGGTGGTAGCTGTTGTGTCCCTACAGGTGATGTGCGCCACACCCATGGACTTCCTTCCGTCTACAGTTGTTGACTGTGTGTCCGCTGCCAGGTGGGATTACCTTGCATCTGTAGTGGTTACGACATGTTGCAACTGTGTAATAAACCTGTGCTTCACTTTGTGATGTGCGTTGTCTGTGGTCACACATTTGACTGCCATTTGCTTACTGCACCTGTGGGCTACTTGACTACAACTGGGAATGGGTGTGGTGTCTGTGCATTGCACCGTCTTCCTGGCAACATCAGTGTAGGCAATGAGTCAGATGGCCTAGGTGTGTATGTGTTGTGTAGCCCTGGTGGTGTGTCTCCCTCATATGTGTCACGTTGCCTTTACTCACATGCCTGTGTTGTCCTTGCTGTTGCAGTTCGCATACACAGTGTAATTTTGCAGTTCATCATCCCCATAACAGCACCCACGTTGGAATCACGACAGAGGCAAGTATGGTGTATTAGTGTGTTTATTGTGATACATTTGTGTTAATAGTGCATAGGATGGGTAGTGCTGTACATAAATCTTGCAATCCGAAGTTCCTAGGTGAATTGAAAGTCCTGGTAGACAGGATCCCCAGTATCGGGCCACAGTTGTCTGACACATTGGTCCAACTTGTACTCCCCATGCAATGTGTGGGAGTAGTGTTGCCGTCAACAGGGTGAACAGTCTGTGCCCAAAGGCGAACATCCAGAACAGGTTCAGGCTTCCTGGGAGTTGCGCTTGGCCATCGGCCTCTCACTTTTCCCTCCTCGGACGACCCCTCTTCTTGGGGGGGGGGCCCCTCAAGTACAGGCTGCTGCGGTGCAGGGGACTCTCCGCCAGAGTCATCCTCCCTCCCTGTGGCAGTTGCAGTTTGTTCGGCACCAGATGTTGTTGGCACACAGGGAGGTGTGGACTGGTTGCTGTTCATCTGGCAGAGGCATTGTAAAATGTCCCTGTGCACCGCCGTCAACTCATGCAGTGCATCCCACTTGGACTCCACGCGGGACATGTGTGAGTCCACGCGGGACATGTGTGACTCCACGTGGGACATGTGGGAGTCCAGCGGGCATGATGGGCAGCCTGCTGCTGTTTCATGTCTCTGAGGAGCCCCAGTACCTGGCTGAGGTCTCCGGTGCTGGACTGGTACGCATCAGCTATGCGTACCAGTTGTGGGTCATCATGCACACCAGCAACATCTGCAAGCAGCGACCTCTGTCTCCCACCCCTCCCACCACCCCTGCTGACATGTGCAGTGTGTGCAGTGGCACGCACAGATAACCCTGGTCCACCTTGGGGGTTGGTGGTGGTGGTGGTGTCCATGGCCCCAGGTTGGTCCAGGGTCCCTGTGCTGGTGTTGCTCCTTGTTCTGTCCATGTCGGCAGGGATGGTATTTGTGGTGACAGTCGTTGGAGGGGTGGGTGCAGGGGGTGCAGCTGGTAGTCCTGCTGGTGCTGCAGCTGGTGGTCCTGCTGGTGCTGCATGTTGACTTGCACCGGATGTGCCAGGTTGGTCTTCATCGTCCGAGGAGGACAGAGGCTGTACGACGCCAGTGAGCTCCGCATCCTCTTGAGCCTGGGACTGGGACTCCTCAGCGTCTGCTGCTGTGTCCCCATCATCACCTGTTTTTGGGAGACACAAACAATGTATGTTATGTTTCTGCAGGCATCAATGGTTGACACACATGACAGTTGTGACTGTGCCTCTGGGTGCGGGCCTGTACATTGCATAGTCCTAAGTCGTCACAGTCAGGGGTTGATATTGGTGTGGCACATTGTCCTGCATTATTTGGGCATTTCTATGTATTTTTGGGGTGTGAACATGGTCTGCATTGGTTGTGTTTGGTTGACAGCCGGCCCTCCTTCCCACCCACCCAGCCAGTCAGTTATCCCACCATGGAACGTGCTTGCGTTGCAGGGAGTGGAAGTTGTCTCTCAGGATGTCAGTCAGTGGTGTCCTGCTGTTTGTTGGTGCACAGTTGGCAGCAGGGCCTTGTGCTCCCCACAGCAGTAGCCAGTGTCAGCCATCTTGTGAGTCCTTCTCCACTCCCTGTGATGTGAGCATGGTTCAGGGTGGTGTTGATGGGACAGTTGTGGGGGTTACCAATATCAGTGGCTACGACTCCCATCATGCTATTGCCTCCACCCCCTTCCCAGCATGCCCATGCTTCCTTCCTTTTGACTCTGCTTCCCTGTGGGGTGGGCTGGCTGTGCTGACAGGATGGCTGGGAGTGTTGTCCTGGCAGTTGTTTGGCTAAAAGTCCCAAGAGTGGCCCTGTGCTTCACACAACATAACCCAAGGTGGTGGTTCTTTGTGGGATCTTGTGTTAGGATGGGGGCATTGCATTCTACCAGGTGGGTTCTGTGGAGTTTGTGTTGGGGTGTGTGTGAGGGAGGTGCTTGTGACTATGGTCAGTGCTGCAAGTCCTCCTTCCCACCCAGCTAGCCAGATATCCCACCATGGAATGTGCTTGCATTGCAGGGAGTGGAAGTTGTCTCTCAGGATGTCAGTCAGTGGTGTCCTGCTGTTTGTTGGTGCACAGTTGGCAGCAGGGCCTTGTGCTCCCCACAGCAGTAGCCAGTGTCAGCCATCTTGTGAGTCCTTCTCCACTCCCTGTGATGTGAGCATGGTTCAGGGTGGTGTTGATGGGACAGTTGTGGGGGTGAGCTATGTCTGTGACTACGACTCCCATCATGCTATTGCCTCCACCCCACTTCCCAGCATTCCCATACTTACTTGCTTTTGTGGGGAGTTCAGTGTGTGTGGGTGTGAGAGCAATGGCACGATGGCTGACAGTGGTGTCCTGCTGTTGGTTGGTGTGCAGTACCCAGCATGCCCTTGTGCTCCCCACGACACAGCAACAGTGTCAGACATCTTTGATGGGCCTTTCCACTCTCTGTGGGATGTGCATGCGTGAGTGTGAGCTTGCTGGGCCATGTGGTGGGGGATGTAGAGCTGTGACTACGACTCCCATCATGCTATTGCCTCCTCCCCCTTCCCAGCATGCCCATGCTTCCTTCCTTTTGACTCTGCTTCCCTGTGGGGTGGGCTGGCTGTGCTGACAGGATGGCTGGGAGTGTTGTCCTGGCAGTTGTTTGGCTAAAAGTCCCAAGAGTGGCCCTGTGCTTCACACAACATAACCCAGGGTGGTGGTTCTTTGTGGGATCTTGTGTTAGGATGGGGGCATTGCATTCTACCAGGTGGGTTCTGTGGAGTTTGTGTTGGGGTGTGTGTGAGGGGAGGTGCTTGTGACTATGGTCAGTGCTGCAAGTCCTCCTTCCCACCCAGCTAGCCAGATATCCCACCATGGAACGTGCTTGCATTGCAGGGAGTGGAAGTTGTCTCTCAGGATGTCAGTCAGTGGTGTCCTGCTGTTTGTTGGTGCACAGTTGGCAGCAGGGCCTTGTGCTCCCCACAGCAGTAGCCAGTGTCAGCCATCTTGTGAGTCCTTCTCCACTCCCTGTGATGTGAGCATGGTTCACGGTGGTGTTGATGGGACAGTTGTGGGGGTGAGCTATGTCTGTGACTACGACTCCCATCATGCTATTGCCTCCACCCCACTTCCCAGCATTCCCATACTTACTTGCTTTTGTGGGGAGTTCAGTGTGTGTGGGTGTGAGAGCAATGGCAAGATGGCTGACAGTGGTGTCCTGCTGTTGGTTGGTGTGCAGTACCCAGCATGCCCTTGTGCTCCCCACGACACAGCAACAGTGTCAGACATCTTTGATGGGCCTTTCCACTCTCTGTGGGATGTGCATGCGTGAGTGTGAGCTTGCTGGGCCATGTGGTGGGGGATGTAGAGCTGTGACTACGACTCCCATCATGCTATTGCCTCCTCCCCCTTCCCAGCATGCCCATGCTTCCTTCCTTTGACTCTGCTTCCCTGTGGGGTGGGCTGGCTGTGCTGACAGGATGGCTGGGAGTGTTGTCCTGGCAGTTGTTTGGCTAAAAGTCCCAAGAGTGGCCCTGTGCTTCACACAACATAACCCAGGGTGGTGGTTCTTTGTGGGATCTTGTGTTAGGATGGGGGCATTGCATTCTACCAGGTGGGTTCTGTGGAGTTTGTGTTGGGGTGTGTGTGAGGGGAGGTGCTTGTGACTATGGTCAGTGCTGCAAGTCCTCCTTCCCACCCAGCTAGCCAGATATCCCACCATGGAACGTGCTTGCATTGCAGGGAGTGGAAGTTGTCTCTCAGGATGTCAGTCAGTGGTGTCCTGCTGTTTGTTGGTGCACAGTTGCCAGCAGCGCCTTGTGCTCCCCACAGCAGTAGCCAGTGTCAGCCATCTTGTGAGTCCTTCTCCACTCCCTGTGATGTGAGCATGGTTCAGGGTGGTGTTGATGGGACAGTTGTGGGGGGGCAATATGTGTGACTGCGACTCCCATGATGCTATT